>JBCJKE010209536.1:0-10047 GCA_039654525.1 Melibe bucephala
GTAGTAGTAGTAGTAGTAGTAGTAGTAGTAGTAGTACATGTAGTACATGTAGTAGTAGTAGTAGTAGTAATATTAGTAGGAGTAGTCTGCTCTCTGTGGACATTGCTGATAAATTTTTCACCACTTCTCTGTCTTCTGCCCTTCTCGCATATTCCCAGGCTGCTCTTTATATTGCTTC
This sequence comes from Melibe bucephala, assembly GCA_039654525.1. Lineage (NCBI taxonomy): Eukaryota > Metazoa > Mollusca > Gastropoda > Nudibranchia > Dendronotidae > Melibe > Melibe bucephala. The sequence goes on from JBCJKE010209536.1 coordinate 179, forward strand.
TTGTGTTACACAGGCTCGTCAAGTAAATTAGATGATTTCCTCCTCTGCATCTTCATCCGTCAATCATTTCACTCTTTGTTAACTTTTCAAGGTGTTATGTCATGTTTTTAATTATGTTTCTTTCTTTGCCTTTTCTTGTCAGGACTTTCCTTTGCTGTTTTTGCTGTCCAGGGTATTCTTGGAGACTGTCTCCACCTTTTTCCCTGTCTCTTTCTGCAGCGTCCAAGATTCACATCCATAGGGTATTCTTGGAGACTGTCTCCACCTTTTTCCCTGTCTCTTTCTGCAGCGTCCAAGATTCACATCCATAGAATAACATTAGATGCATACAAGTTTAAGTCTATTATTAAAAAAAAATTCCATTACATTGAAGTTTGCATTTTAGGATCAATGGAAGTCCTGTTGACTTTTACTGCTGAAAATCATTGCGTTGGCTTCTAATTTTGCCAAGGACACACTGTTGTATAGTTCAACAACCCTTTTCTTCCCTCCGTTTTGACCTTCACTTGACTTTGGTTCAGTGGTATTTATTTCTTTTCACCACTCCAGGCCAAAGGCATGGACGATGGTGGCTTTACCTGCCTGATGTTGTTGTTGATATCTTTGAAATTAAGCTTTTGGTTCAAGGGTGTTTTGTTCATTTTGACCATTCCAGGCCAAAGGCATGGACGACACTGGCGTTACCTGCCTGATGTTGTTGTTGATATCTTTGAAATTAAGCTTTTGGTTCAAGGGTGTTTTGTTTATTTTGGCCATTCCAGGCTATGGCATGGACGACACTGGCATTACCTGCCTGATGTTGTTGTTGATATCTTTGCAACTATGCCTTTGGTTCAAGGGTGTTTTGTTTCTTTTGACCATTCCAGGCTATGGCATGGACGATGGTGGCGTTACCTGCCTGATCCACAGCTCCCTGTCCAACAACCAGACCATCATTTACCTGGAGGTCCTGCCATGGTTCACTCGGCTTTTTCTCAAGTCTCTTGTCGTAGAAAACAACGGACATAAAGTACCACGTGAGTCACAACACTTCTTTTTTTTTTCTATAATAGAAGGTATTTCTCTTGGGGTGGGTTTGTTTTTTTTTGTTTTTTTTTGGGTAGATGGGTAGTGCGGAGGGATTGGGTGGGGCTGGTTGTGTTTTTCTCTTTTGGGGGTGGGGATGGGGGGTGGTTATTTTGAAATTTTCGGGTTTAAACCCTTCTTCAGACAACAATTAATAATAAAAATTACAACAATTAATATAATATAATAAACAAACTAGAATAGAATATGTAAACAAAAGGTATCATTTTTTTTTGTTTGTTTTTTTTTTTTTTTCCTTTAATTTGTTTTTTTTCTCTGTGTGTTTGTATGTGTGTTGCTTTTTTGTTTTGGTTTCTGCTTTGTTTTTCCTATATTGTGTCTTGTATCGTCCGCAAATGCGAATGAATTAGGTGGTGAATTTAATGATAGGTGTCAAAGAACTCATCTCTTTCTCTGGTTGTTATTGTCATTGATTTTGTTATTGTTGTTCGTTTCAGTGATGCTTGAGAATTAGGCCTTTGTTTCAAAATCATGTAGATTTTTCTTGCAGATCTGTCGAAGCTGGTGTCCATTTGTGTATAATGTGCTTTCAGTCGTTGGGTCAGTGAGCAGGACGTGTTAGTTTTTCACAGTCCAAAGGTATACAGGAGCAGACTTGTCAATCCTTATGAAAAGTTTGTGAGATTCACAAAGATTGAAGATTTCTGACACCCTCACAATCTTGACCAAAATCCTAGGCAAAAATTAGTCTTTTACTACATGTCCTTTGTCACTGTCATTTTAGGTGCCGGATTTTCCTTGGAACCGGTGATCGGCCTTCTTTTCACAGAACTTTTTCAGTAACTCTAGTACTTGTACTAGGTCTAGCCACAGCGTTTAGAAGAGCTCCATTAATGGCTTATTTTATACATGCATCATCCGGGTCAACAGTCAAAGAGTTTTCACGCCTAAAACTGCTTGAACTGTATTGAATTTACAGCTGCCATCAACAGAAATTTCCAGTGACTTGTTGAAGAGGTGCAAGTCTGCAACTAGCAGATTTATCTCTCTTGAACAATAGATTAACACAATGTTTTTTGTGCTTGTAAATAGTTTGCATATAGACTATTTGCTATATTAATTATTGTGGATTATTGGACTTTCTGACAAGTCTCCCTAAATAAAAACCCATAGAAATCTCTCTATTTTTTATCGCAAATCTCACTATTTTTCACATCATGAGTTTGCAACTCTGTGGAAGTAGATTTATATGGCCCACAGCAATGTTAACGTAGTGGGGTCTACTACACAGCCAGAATTCATGCCCATGATCTTTGGCTTGGGGGTTGAGTACCCTAACCACGAAGCTATCCGAAAGAAGAGGAAGAGCAGGAGAAGTAGAGGAAGTAGCAGATGGACATCAAACTTCTCCATAAACATATCATTTGTCCAAGCAGCTGGGAACATAAGTCTATGGAAGCAGCTGGCCAGCCACGCACTCGGTTTGTGTACGCTGCCAGGAAGAAGAAGAAGAAGTTTGTGACACTAAGCAATTCTACGCATAATGACACAAATCAATATTGTTTGCCACAGTGCAATGCCTTGCTAATCCCGATTAACAAATCAGGACTCATTTATATATGAGTCAAGTGAGTAAACATAATATGCTATAATAGATAGCCTTTCCTAACAGCCAATCAGCATTGAGAAAAAATATTACTGCATACGGATTTCCAGCATGTTTCAAGAGAGAGGGAGAGACACGTTTTCCGTCCATTGCATATATACTAATTGATGCATAGCGCCACTTTTGTTTTAATGAAAGGAACCTTTGCCCCTAATGTAAATCCCTCTCATGTCTTTTTTTTCTTTTCTTAAATAATTTATAACAGGTAACAGGAATAATGAAGAACATCTATATAGTATATATCCTAGAAATGAATAAATGCTCTTACAGAAAAGCATTTAAAATTCACAATTTTTTATCTAATGGCATATTACATTCAAGTACAGTGGTGGGTTAATAATTTATCATTTTATTCCATCGTTTTCATGGTCTGCTTTCAAAGTTTTAATATAAGGACAGAATGCTTTTTTGTAAAGATTTTTTTTTTCCAGATCAAATTTTAAGAAATTTTTAGCAAAGTTTCAGACTCTTATTTTTCAAAAATAGATCATGTCATACAGCAGGGCCCTTCCAAAAGGAAATGAGTGCTTGCTATATTTATTTTCTTGTTTTCTGCAAGTCACACCCTGTAAATATTTGCTTCCATTTTTGTTATTTTTTGTCACTAATTCAATATCTACAAATTTAATATTGTTAATTTGTATGTTATGTATTTCTTTTACGATCATAATTAATGTGCAAGCTTAATTTCAATTTATTGTTCTTTGTCTGAAAACCATTTAATTTTATTCCGACCTAGGTATAGATTTTTTTTTTTTTCACTCTGAGCTTGATTTTAATTGGGATGGATGCTATACAAAAGCCATTCATTCATTCCACTCATTCTTACAATTTATTCTTTCAGATCGTCTCCACTTTGTCCCCGCCAAGGACAGGGACCGACCATACCAGTTGGAATTGTCCTTTAACCTTTGGCCTCACTCTGTCACTCGCGTCAGCTTCTCCTTCAAGAGGGCTTTCCTCAAGTGGACGGAGTACCCGCCAGATGCAAACCACGGGTTCTACATCAGCTCTGCCGTCATCACAGCCATGATCCCATCATCGTCACACTACACTTCTCCCCTTCTGGCCTCTTCTAGAATTGATAGCATGTAAGCCCCACAGGCATGAACATGATGTCTCATTGCATAGCAAAAGTATTTTTAGAAAGCCATTCTTTCCTTTTATCTCTTCGACTATATATGTTGATATATCGGGATGAGGACAATTAAAAGGACCATCGTAAGCTGATATATCAGGATTAGCATGATTTAACTCTTTGGCTACAATTTGCCCGTGCTCAATCTGATATATAGGCAAATTGTGGTCAAGTAGTTAAATATTGCTCAAGCTGATTTGTGAGGTTATGATAGTCAAAGAGTTAAATTGTCCTCAGGCCAATATATGGGCTTAGGGTAGTCAAAGAGTTAAACAACCCTGAGAGCTCTTTGGAGGGAAGATGTCCTATGAAAATATGCATTTTACTTTTTTTAATTATTTATATGAAATAAAAGGTGTGACCATTAAAGGATACTTTTAGTAATTGATTTTGCATCTTAGCTATTGTACTTCTACACTTTTAAAGTGTTCGCTTTGAACACATGAAAAGACACAGCAGCTTAGAACATCTGATTCTTTTCACAGAGGGAATGGCGGAAGGTATCAAAGGAAGATCATAGAAGGTAGGAGGTATAGTTCTCTGGAGATCTAGATCTAGGAAGATCGGTACAAAACTTTTTGTTCAAATGAAAGTTCGGATTTTCTTCTTCAAGGCATATCCTTCATGGGCGTAGCTTCTAAAGTGTCTTTCCAGGTGACCAAAATAAAACAGTTTTTGTTTGCTGATTAATTTTAATAATTTAGGCTCCGTGATGTTTAATCTTTCTTTAATGCTAATGTTTATTTCTATTGCCGTCCATGGGACTCGAAGTATTTTCCTATAACATTTCATCTCAAATGCATTGATTTTACTTTCATCATTTTTCATCATGCTTTATATCCAAATGCAGCTGTTGGGAAAATGCAGGCGTTTAGAATTTTCAATTTGAGATGTATGCTTTCACTCTTCCATATGTATAACATTTTATTGAGCTTTGAACTAGGAAGAGCTAGTCTTCTTCAGATATCTGGTGTACTTTTTCCAGTGGATTCAATTCTTGTCCCCAGAAATATATAGTTGTCTATTTTTTTCCAGTGGTCCATCAATTGAGATGTTGGCCACTTCAATCTTATCAATAGCCATGATCTTTGTCTTTTTGGCATTGATGGAAGGTCCTTACCTCACTGTGAATTTTCACCCCTGCACACTTTTATTGTCCATTTGAGGATGTAGTTTGGAATGAGTATGGAAAAAACATAAATTAACTTATCATAAAAATCATCAATTTAAATGTAGTTAAAACGTTCACGACATTTAGTTCAGAAATCAAATTAATACACACCACTGACACATCACTAGTGTAGCTGAGGCTGAGGCCAAGTATCTGCTGCCCGTGTTTTCCTGTTTATCGAAAAATTATGCTGTCTCGTAGTGGTTTTCATTTGCATTAGAAAATTTTCTTAGACATGAATTTTATACCAGATTTAAGAGAAAAGAAAGCACTGTTTGATTAACTTAGCTTCATTAGTGATTAAAAATCAGAAGTGAATGAAATTTGACTTTTTTCAGTTGAATACATCTCAAAGACTAATTAAGCTATAGGCTCAGTTAAAACACCATTTTGAAAGCTGTTCCTTCCTCTTTCAACATGTACCAGGGTATAAATAAAGGACCCCATAAGTCAGTCAGAAAACCTATTAATAGAGACATGTTTTGGGATGCATAGACTCACTTGACTCAATGCTTCTTAGTCATCTGATTGAGATGCCATGGCCGCTTCTGATATAATGCTTTTCACTAGTAGTTTCCATCTCTTTCTGTTATTTGCTGGGTCTACAAGATGTTCAAGATCTTTCTCTAATTTCAATGTGAGGAGAAGGTGTAGTGTTGGTCTTCACTTTTGAGAGGCTGTTTTTAAGCACTATTATAAACAGTTTGGCAAGAGGAGATCCAGAAAACTTCTCATGTATTATTTTTTTGTTTTGTTTAGGTAGAATTCCATTGCTTTTCCTGTTAGTCTAGCTTTGTTTCTTTTTAATATGTGATCGAAAAGGCATCATCTATATTCTAGAATTTGGGATGAGAGTGGCGTTATTTTATAATTTTTGTAAAGGTTCTTTTAAACAAGTATTGTACTTGAAGCCCTTTTCTCAGTGATCAGCTGTGTTCTGTGAAAAGCGTTGTCTAAATTCTACATTCTGCATTGAAAAAGAAAAGACCCAGGAAGATCTAGTGTACAAAATTTAGAGAGGCATTTGTACTATCTGGCCACACATATGCTTTTTCTTACTTTCTTTTCTTCATTTTCTTTCTTTCTTTATTTTTCATATTTTGTTTAGTATTAGTTTTGTATTAACTTCTATTTTAATATTGTTTTAATAGTTGTTTTTTTGTTTCCTTTGTTTCATTATAAATAATTAGATCTAGATCTTTAATGGCAACAACTAAGCATCATCAATATCACTTTATTTTTTTCCCATACACAACTTGGAAGTGAAATTTTTTTGTGGATTTCCCTTGATCCCTGTCAGATTCCGTGAAGACAACGAAACGAGATTTCCCATCCGCATCCACACGGAGACCCTCCTGGTGTCCCTCCCGACGCCTGACTTCTCCATGCCTTACAATGTGATCTGTTTGGCCTGCACTGTGCTGGCCATTGCCTTTGGCAGCATCCACAACTTGACCACCAGGAGGTCAGTAGCATCACAGTCGCCAGGCTGTGACCACTTGCACAATTTACCATAGTTGGTCGACAGATGTCAATTTGATTGGGGGGGTGCTTTTTGCTTTATTCTGGGGAAGGTGTGGAAATTGTGGGAGGTTGGGAGTGCTTTCACTTTTCTGGTGTTTATCTTTTGTTATAGGGTCTGTTTTTTATTTGGGGGTTGGGGGGGGGGGGGGGGGGTTATTTTTTTTTGGTTTTTTTTTTTTTTATTGAAATGTTTTGTTATTGTGTTTTTACATGTTGGTTTGTTTTGTTTGTTTAAAGGGGTATCTGATGAGTTGGGCATCTGGTGGGAGTCTTGTTTTTTATTCACAATGTCAAATCATTCTTTATTTTTGTCCATGCAGTTTCCATTCTAGCCAAACGTACCCTAAAGAAGTTTTCATGTTCAGTTTCCATCATGAGAAAGTTAACCAGACTCACTTGAAGTCACTCAAAATAGAATTGAACATGTGAAAAGTTTACATTTATAACAGAGTTTGTTTTGTTTTTTTTGTAGTATAATTAACAGGAATTCTATGTTTTATTGATAGCTTTCTAAATGATGTTTTGTTTTGGGTGGGGTTTTTTTTTGGTAGTTTTTAAAAATATTTTGCATGTTGAATCCTTCCACAGATTTGTCCAGTATGATCCTACAAAGAAAAAGGGCCTGATTGCTAAAATCAAGGGATTCTTGAAAAGAGATAAGACCAAAGAAACTACGAAATCTGACACTGTTGAAACCAAAGAGGAGAAAGTTGATGACAAAAGCGATGAAAGCCATAAACCAGAAGAGAAGGAGAATAAGAAAAGTCAATGAGGGGACAGACACCCTTAAGTGATGTCTCTTCCCGTTATTCGTCGTTGCGTCTATTATAGTCTTAATTTATGGTGCTGAAGTTTAACTGCTTTATATCACTTGATGCTACTTAAATTTTGCTTATTTGCTATTATGCTCATTCTCCTTTTTCAGATATGACTGGAAAGAGAAGGAAAGTCATCAAATGGATCTTATTTTCTTTTTTTTTAATCAGCCAGTGGAGTGATTTTAGAAGTGGAGAAATTTTTATCAATAATTGTTCTTGCAGCTTTTTTTTCTGAAAAGTAGAAAAGTAGAGAATTGCAAAAGCTCTTTTTGTGATAGATTACTGTCTGTTATTTTCATGCATAATCCCTTTGAATTGCCACATTCTCATAAAGAGGACAGACAGGATGATTTTCTAGGACTATGAATCAATGAAATTTGATTCTACTGTTGTACTGAGATCAACAGAAGTACTGTTTATGTCTCTCATGGATCTTTCATAAGCAGCATGTTATTGTAGTTGTTGCAGAGCAGCGTTGCTGTATGGTCACATCTCTGTGGTCTTTCCCTGAAACTGTCAGTGGTCTATCGGGGTTCTACTTGTCATCTTTGTTTTTCTCACCAATCTCAGGATGCCTCAATTAAAACCGCGTACTTGTCTCTGCAAAGCGATTCTGTTTATTTTTTGTCTCTGTCTTTGGCTTCTGTTTGAAGTCTGTGAAAATCAGACTGGCCAGGATGGTGCAGAGATATATCTGTGTTTTGCAGTGAAAGTGAATAATGTTTGTACTTTTTAAGATGAGGAATTCTTTGCTTATTGCAATCACTAAATCAAATAAAATTATATTTTTGTTTTTATTTAATTATATTTGCAAGTGTTTTGTTGTTGTTGTTTTTTTTTAATCACCAAAAAAGGCCATAAATTGTATAAGATGTGCAATGTGAACAATTATATATATCACATTTACCATCCAAAAGGTGATGTTGGGGGCAATGACATTCACCAGCACAATCTCATCGTCACCATCACTATCATTGTCTATGTCATCATCATCGTCATTATCATCTTCACCATCATCTACGTCATCATCATCATCATAACCAATACCATCATCATCATTTTTTCTCTTTGGATTTATACGGAAGGAGATGCTATTTTACTTGTTTTGGATGTAAGATTTTGTTGTTTTTCTTCTTCTTCTTCTTACAGTCCAATCAATGCTTTGATAGTAGCCTTTTGATGAAATGTTTTCCGATCTGTCACAATATAACACACAGGCACAGAGAAAGCTTGCATAACAGAACATTCTTCGCAAAACCATCAAGGGTTGTTATTTCCCAAAATGTTTCCTCTTTATTTTTCTTCCAAGCTAATGCATCATTTACTCCATCCATTATTCAAAATGTTGTTTATTCATATGTATTCATGCATGTATGTATGTATGTATGTATGTATATGTGTGTGTGTGTGTGTGTTTATGTATGTATGTTTGTATGTATGTAAGCATTCAAAATAACGGCTGTTTAGTCTAATATCAGTCGCCCTGACTTTTATTACTCAAACCCTCTCTATTGTCCGACTGTGCTCCTACTGATACTGAAACTGAAAAGCAAACAGAATATGACAAATGAATAGATATCATCCACAAAGGTATTTTGTCATTGATATCATTTTTTTGTACATGTATTTCGTTGCCTGCTATTCAGCAGATTCTAGTCAGGGTGGTACGAGATACCTATGACTATGGCCTAATGAGAAGGTCACTGTTGTGCTTTATCGTCCAAGTGTTGTTTATCTTTGGGGTATAATTTATGCATGGCCTGATCCAACATTCCTTTTTGTATTTTTGCATTTTTAATTGTAATTATTTTTATTGTTATTTTTTATCATCATCATCATTATTTGTATTATCATCTTTACAGTAATCTTCTATTACTTCTAAATATGTTCCTTAAATTATGGTAAATATTTATGGGTTTTTGTTAACCAGTCTTTTCCTTATTTGCATCTATCTTTTAACTTTCTTTTCTTTTTCTTTTTTTTTCCATGACAAATCAAAATGGCCTAATTGGAAGAGCAGTGTTCTGTAGATGCTCTACCCTTTCTTTAAGTGGCTTTATTGATTAAGGGGCGTGCCATTTATCAGCTACGACGAGCTCTCTTCAGAATCCAAATAAAACATCTAGCACTTAGAGTTAAAGAATCAAGTTAATTAAGTCAAAAATAATTTGCCCATGTTTTCCTGAAATTTAATGTGAACCCTATCCACCCCTTCCCCCCCCCCCCCATATTGAACATTGATCGTGCGAAAGAGCCCCGATAATTAAGTGGTAGTTAGACAGACTAGATAGACACAGTCTGCACAAATATAGAGCTATATTGTACAATTCATTATGCTATTCATTATAAGTTGAGCTTAATTTTCCTGAATAGTTGGATGGTGAACTGTATGTAGTATTATATCAAATGGAATGGATTTCTTTGATTTTGTTGGTTTTGGTTTTGTTTTTTGTTAGGGGTTTGGTTTTTTATTTTTATTTTTTTGTGCATGTTTTTGGGGGGTTTTTTTGTTTCTTTTTTTTTGGG
>JBCJKE010209757.1:0-16933 GCA_039654525.1 Melibe bucephala
ATATATGTAATATAGTAAAATAAATATATGATATGAATTTATGCTGATTTGTAAAACTTTTCAGTGTTGTAATCTTTGAATTCTAATGTATGAAATTGTAGGAGGCAATGTGTTCATGTTAGTTATGTATGAATGTATGTAATGTATGAAGTGTATGTATGTATGTATTAATATATTAGTGTACATGTGTATAGTTTCCCCATACACACAATTTGCCTTATAGTTTGTGTAGTATAGCACTTGTGGTAATAGTGCTGTCAGTTGGCCTATGGCAAGTATCATGTTTGTTATGGCCTAGCCTTGTGTCTGTGGGCAAGAAATGGAGTTCGTTACAGCTGTCAGTTCGTTATTGAATGTTCGCTAAATGTCAAAATATTGACCCAAAGAGAGAAAAAAAAATGGGCTATGAAATTGGTTTATTCCCGTCAATTCATGTATATATTATATATGTATGGTATGTGTATAATGGTGGTGGTGATGATGGTGTTTTTAACATGATATAAGTTGCAGTTGTGTCCACCTAGAGAGCACCATTTGGGAAATTCAGAAACTGGGCTCAAAGTAGAAGTCTACAGCCGGTGTCGACTGTGAATAAAATCTTTATCCCCGTATTTTCCCCTTATTTGAGTCAATAAATTTGAATAAAATTAGCATGAAAGTAGCCTGTATGAAAAGAGATATCAACTCGGAAATAGCGAGTATTTCCTCCCCAAGTCTAGGAGTAGGACTACGGAGGGTAATACTAATGTAGGCTTATACTACATACATGCCGCAGTATCTAGATTTTGCCTTTACCTAACGTCTAAGTAGTACATATCAAAATTGAACTGAGATGAATTTTACATCATCTCAGCATCACACTTGCATACATCAAACATGAACGTCACATGATATATAGTATAGTGAGTACAAACACACATACACCCTCAGGTCTAGTTGTCAACCAAACAGAGACACAGTACTCATGATGACAGTTTGTCACATTAGACCAAAGAATAAAAAAAAAGTCAGATGATTTTAATTGACACCATTCACTTTATTAGCAAGAATAATTATATAAATATAAAGTAAAAATGTAGGTTGGGTCGATTTGGGTAACAATATATCCTTAGGCTTAGAAATATGCTGAATCATCACTCATTTTAAGTTTATTTTGTAAATTGTGTCACTTTGACTTGGATCATGTCTTAGCATCTTGGTCTTCAAAGAAGACTGACAATGGACAAGACAAACTCAGTTTCAAACATTCTTGTCAACGACAATGCGCTGGATGGAACATGTCCAGTAATGTGTCCGTAGCCTAATATTGGGCAGCTTAGATGAGCACCATGTTCATTGGACTATTTTTCTTAATTATAAATTATTCGTCCACTTCATGCTTAGGGAAATATTGCTTGGTCATTAATTGCTCTGAATCTGAAAAGTGTGGTAACCTTGGTCTGTGAGTGCAACATTTCTTCTTTATTATTTGTGATACATCGTTTTACGTACTAGTCCTCAACTCTACATTTTCGCAATCCACAATATGAAGTTATTCTATATCAAGACAGTTTAACAAAAAAAAAAAAAAAAGAGCAATTCTTTCATTTGGTTATTAATAGCTTTCAGTTCTAAACCCAAGCAGATTGACTTGTAGACTGAAAGCAAACATGATGTACTGAACACTTAACTTTGTCATTATGATGTTCATCACAAAACACAATCTGATCCATTAAAGTGAACATTACATCTGCTTTAATTTTTATGAATGTCTAACTTCATGTTGTCTACTTTGATCCTCACTTATCAAGAGATCTGACTCATTGGTAGGCAGGTTGTTACTACTACTGCTTCACACAAAGTGGCAATAAGCTAAGTAACTAAGTCTGATTGCTACCCAAATAGACCCAAGCCCAATATGACAAAAGTGAGCACAAAGTTCAACAGGGCATGAAAATATCAACTGGTTCAAACACGGACAATAAACACAGCAAGGATCCTACACACGACTACAATGCCACATTGAAAACTTTTAGTTTTAGCTACAACTAGAACGGAGTACAGGTACTGACCAGGTGTAAGCCCAAACTTGCATTCAGCGAGGAAATTCAATGATAATTTCCAAGCACGTCATAGAATGGAAAAATACACATCAAGAGAGGAGTGTTGAAAAACAAATTAAATGTTAAGAGTTTGGGATATTCCAATGATTGATCTAGTATTATTTCACTATTATTATTGTTATTATAAAATACACATGAGTCCATCCGCGGAGGAGCCTGTTTAGTTCCAGAATCCAGCCTAGTGCTTGGAACATTAAGGAGGCTAACTGCTAAAGGAAAGGATCCTTGCTTTGTGACTGCACCATGACATCAAAGTTCAACCTAGTACAGCAGAGTAAACAAAAAATCCAGTCTGCATCCACAAACTGGTGTGCAGAAACTCACTGATGTAAGCTTGAGCATTTGCCATTGCCTTCCTTACTCCATGACATTGAAAAACCATGCACAAAACAGAAGGCAAGAAAGTAATAAATTATAAAATTGTACAGAAAAAATAAATAAAAAACACAAACCAAAAAAACAAAACAAAACAAGAAGCCAAAAGCAACAAAAACGAAACAAAAACAAAAAAATAAAAAAAAATGAGAGGCAATATATGAACAGACATACTGTGCTAAAAATGGGTTGTATTAGGAAGTTGGAATTCAAAATAGGAACCAAAGTGAACAAATGAATGGTGAGAAGAAAAAAACCCCAAAAAACTAACACTTATTCATTCATAATTTCCCGTTTATGCCCTAAAATCCTGACTTGATTGATAATTCTGCACTAGGCAGAAACAGATCTGTTACATTCTGTTCATAACAAATGCCAGTAATTCAAATCTTTTCCCCCCTTTTGATCAAACAAAAACTGATGAATGGAGCAGTATAAAACGGTGATAATATAATACAGAATGAGAATGTTGCGGTGAGCGTCCTCACTAGGCCCTGGGGGTTTGTTGAATGACAATGTCTAAGTCCAAGGATTTTACCAATGTCAAGGGGATGACATCCATCACAGACATCTTCAGGCCATTAGTACTGCAACTATTCTGATAGCAATCTTCTTGCTTATTAATACTAATAGGCCTAGTCATCGTCATCATTATCATCATCTCTTCAATCAGTAGATGTCCATGAAATATAAAGTAAAAGCATCGGATTGCCTGGCCGTTCTTCATAATCTCCATGGACACAGGTCAACTGACACGGACTCAAAAACGTGTAGAAACACCAGAAGTGAATAGATTCAACTGCCCAAAATGAAAGTAAAAGTATTACTGTTACAAAGTCCAGTGATATGCAAATCAATCCAGTACCGTTACTGGTTACATAGTACAGTGATCATTTCTCTAAGCAAGGGAGTGACTAGGTAGCAGTGGAGGCAAAAAACGAAGGAATTGACAATTTTTTTTATAGATCTACATCTAAGATACTATTTTTAAATCATTTTGCTATTGAACAAGTGCGCACACTCTCGTTCTATCTCACTCTCTCTCTCAAAATTGACTGTCGGCGTTAGTTATTAGACAAGAAAGGATCATTATTCAGGAGAAAATGATCAGTATCTGATCGATCGTGTCAGGACACCTGCCTGTAACTATCCACACTCTTTCCTCAGTTACAGTTCATTCTCTTACTGTTAAGTGTAAAATAAAATATCTTCAATTAAAATGTTCACTTTAAGTAGGCATAAAATCTAATCTATTCTGGGTGACTGCCGTGCCATAGACCTCAAGATGACATTGTCATCCCATTCACAGGGACGAAGGTTGGGATGAGTCAGGGATGGGATTGGTTGGTTGGTCCCAATTATAATAAACATAGCCGTTAGGACTTATTCCACACGTATCACATCACGTCACTTTTTGGAGGATGTGACATTAAAAAAAAAGAGAAGTGAATATACCCTGTTTAATACACATCAGGTTTTAGGTGTCACTTTTTGTTCACCTATCACTTTAACTGAAGATTGTGCGCCACACAAAAAATGTGAAGTGAAAATGTACAGGATCCTGTTCCACAGATGTCACGTTTCTGTCTAGGGAAAAGGAGGAAGGGCACTGTCATGACAAAAGGCTAGCCTTGCAAGAAGGGATCTGAAAGGTCAGTTGCAGCAAGAGCGATGGTTCAAAGCACAGAAATACATTAACATGTCCTATGACCATCAGTCCTTTCATCATTTAATTCTATAAGCATGCTGGTAGCAATGGTAGCAGCACCAGAAGCATTCTGATTCCTGTTTTCCATCAGATGGGGTTCAAGACACCCATGGAAATGGGCCATCAACAAAGACTGAATGTTGGTGAAGGCTGACTACAAAAGTCGTGCAGAGCATGTAGAAACATAATGTTAACTGTGACAGCTATTGGACACTTCGTCATCTTAGCAAATGTGATTTTAAAATCCAAACCTGACATGACCTTTATGGAACAGGGGCCTTAGACACCTTGAGAACAAAATATGACCAAAAATATGAATCCATGAAAGCCAAAAATGCTAAGGTCAAAATAAAACAAAAAACAGCAAAGCAGTCTTTCAATCTGGTGCATGACATTATCTTTACCCCTTGCCATCATCATCATCATAGTAAATTGTAACATAAAACAGCAATCGACAGCACTGTTGCTTGATTTTTCTTTGCTCATCAGCAAAAATCACGCATTATAAATAAGGGGCAAATATTTATTTAAAAAAAAAAAAAGGATGGAAGGAAAAAAGTATTTATAATACTGTGGATTGAAAAACAAAGGGGGGGGGGGGGGTAAAAAGACTGTGATGGCGAAAAAAGTTACAGGACTTGTAACAGTTATGATAAATAATATGACTTGAAAAATGAATGACCTTTTCATTTTAGTTACATTCACAAAGTAGTTACACATGTGAAAAAACATGCTAAAAGTTCATTAAAATATAGTGTATATGTAGATGAGAAGCAAAGAGCTCCCATGGGTCTCTAAAGACAACCGACTACCACCCTCTCGCTATGATCTCAAAATCTTGACCATTTCCCTTATTTCTTGGATCGTCCTCTTCCACGCCCCCTTCTTCCTGTAGCTCTTTTGGCCGGAGTCGCCACCTCTGGCGTATCTTCTTCTGTTTCCTCAGTGACCGGTATGGCGGCCACAGCTGGCGTAACATTTGCACCTGCTGGAGAAGGAATCAATATGAGTTTGAATGAGCGTGGTACAAAGACAGAGGCTTACGACTTACAGGCTAACTTTGAAATAAAAGTAATCAGAACAGCGCTCAGGGTCTTCCACAACAATATAACCAGGGAACAATTGTGCATGCCAGCATTCTACATAGCAAAGAAAGAAGAGGGAGAGAGCTGTTTTCAGATATGCTAACCCTCAGAGAAAGATTTTAGCAGGATAAACCAATTTGTAAAGGGAGATTCAGAGAGAAAAAGATTTTAACATTCATGCGCCATAAGACTATATATTTACACAAGCCTCGACCTAATAATACACTGTGATCACGCAATTAAGTATTCTTAGACTCTTGGTTTTTTTTAAGAAAACTTACAAATCAGTTGTTTGATATTGACGGCTGTTAGATAACATGGCCTTGAGAGAAATAGTAGTAAGCATGCTCAGCTCTGGCCCTTGCCTACAGGGCTAAAATAATCATGTAGATAGATCTAGTAGAATCTAATTTAATTCTAATCTGTACTATACCATCGATAGACCAAGAAATATAGGCAAAATGCAGTAATAAGAACACGTTTCAAAAGTGACCAAGGAATAGATCTAGTCAATCAGTAAGGTCCTATGAGGTCGATCAAACAAGAAATCTTAAACAACTTGCGCAGTCTAGAAACAGTTTGAGAGTTTAGCCCAATCGTGTGAAATGGATACTGAATCAGAGAATACTAGGCAGGTGATCACATACAGTGGAGTCCACTTAAGATAAACCAATTGGGACTAGACCAATGAGTTTATCGTATGCAAGGTTTATCTTAACCATTTCCAAGGGAATTAATCAGTGGTTACAAAATCTGCAGTGAGTAAACTAAAAGTACAGGTAGAAGAAATGGACAAATGAGTGGTTAGGCCTAGGTCGCAAGCACTTGCTGTGTGTGTAGGTCTAAGCCGATCTGGATCACTTGAAGGGAATTTTGGAATTACTTAAACCGAGTGATTGGGTGGGGATGAGTGAGAATGAGAAGTCTATCCTATTGATGCCCATGTGTGTTTTTTGCAATGCAGCATGGTACATTTTTCTGATCGTCTGGGGAACGGCAGGCAGGCTCCATTTTTTTAAGTCCCCCGCTAAAATCAGGAGGTTTGGCATATGTGTATATATAGTCTTAACATATTTGTTTATGGTACCTCATATTGAGAAAGAAAAGGTAAAAGAGCTATACTTAATTAAAATTGTACTTTAAATAAATTCTTCACTCTGACAGTTGAACATTGTTGTCAGATGGCATGGATTTTGATTGTTTCGTCCATCTTCGCTTATGACTCTTCAGAAGGCTTCTGAATGGGTCAAACATGGATGACAAAGTACCACACGACAACCATTGTTTTATAACAGTGAAAGGGAAGGATTCATCTTAGCAGTGGGATAAAGAAAGAAATAGTAGAATCTACATGCATAATGTTCTCCGTACCTGGCATGATCATGACACCAAGTATTGCTGATCATTAGGCACATTGTGCCAAGTATTGCTAATCATTAGGCACATAGGGCCAAGTATTGCTAATCATTAGGCACATTGTGCCAAGTATTGCTAATCATTAGGCACAAAGGGCCAAGTATTGCTAATCATTAGACACATAGGGCCAAGTATTGCTCATCATTAGGCACATAGGGCCAAGTATTGCTCATTATTAGGCACACAGGGCCAAGTATTGCTAATCATTAGGCACATAGGGCCAAGTATTGCTAATCATTAGGCACATAGGGCCAAGTATTGCTAATCATTAGACACATAGGGCCAAGTATTGCTAATCATTAGACACATAGGACCAAGTATTGCGAAAAAAAAAAAAGGAAATTACAAGAACCAATGTCTACCTGTATCAGCAGAAGTATCAGCTTCAGGGTCACCAGTGTCCTCCTCAAACGGGGTTTCCTGTAGTTCCTCGCACTCCTCCTTGCCGCCGTCTCCAGACATGTACACAAAGCTTGAGGCAGGCTCAGATTCTACGAATGATTCCATTTCCTCCTCTTCTTGATCAACATCGTGCAGGAGCCCATTATCCTCGGCACTAAAATCACCGCAGTGATTTTCAGCCTCGTCATCCATTACTTCATCGTCATCCATTTCGTGTTTGTCCTCTTGATCTTCAGGATGCTCTACCTCCTCATCATCTCCATCTTCTTCTTCCTCCTCTTTATCTTCTCCCTCTTCTTTGTCACCTTCAGCTTCAGCCTTTTGCTTCTTTTCTTCCTCCTCGGCCTTCCTCTTCTCCCTTGCCTCTATTTTGGCTTCTATGGCCGCCTGAAGTGAACAAAGTCAGAAGGAAAAGTTAGCATACTACTAAAACAGCCTTCAGCAATTGTTTAATCCACAAGATTCTCTAACAGAAAATATGACAAGCCATCTACAGAAGATCTCTAAGAGTGTTATGCATTATTTTCATCTAAAAATAGCACTGTTGCAAAGTAAACAAATCCAAATAGTACAAAGAGCCCAGGTGAAAGATGACGCTTTATAACTCTCCTGCCAATTCGAAGGACTATAAGTTATAAACAAGGCTCAAAGCATTCGGCAAAAGCTTTTTCTATAAGACTGTACAATGTTTTCTAACTCTAGATACTGGGAGAAATAATCACATGTAAAAATAAAAACAACAATGAAAAAATAGTTAATGCTGGACACCCTAATACCATACAGGCTGTACCTAGTCAACCCTAGGTTTCCCAAAACCAAAGACTGACCTTGAACTTTTCATAGTGCACCTCACTCTGGCAATGACTTCCCTTGGCAGACTTTTCATTGTTGTAGAACTTGTGGCAAAGCTTGCAGAAGAATCCAGTGACCGGGATCACATAGGACACACCTGCAACATATCATTATAATCAGTGACGGCTGCATCACACAGGGCATATAAACAATCAATGTCTGTCAATGACATGCAAGGAAGACACAAGTAGCATGATCTCACATAAAATGCCTTTGGGCCAAAAACAATTAAGAGAATAAATAATATCACAACTCATTTTAAACCCAATAAGCCCTGGTCTCTTGGCTGCCAGCCCAACACTATATACTAGTGTTTGTGGGAGCCAACTCATACTAATTTCCGAGGATACATGGATAAAAATTTACATAAAGAGCAAAAGAAGCTTTTGCTCATTTACGTGAGAATCAAATGGTGAGAAGTACAATTAGTGGCATTCAGTGACATTATCATACAAACACACACACACATATATAGTCTCATAGAAGCTTACAATGTGGAAAGATAGAAACCTTGATTCAAAGGAGTTTAAAGAATCCTGACCCTTGGTATTTAAATCTTCAAGAACACTTCAAAAATAAATTGGCTCGAAATTGATACAAAAATAAATTTCAACTTCATTTTCAATATTAATGTTACCCACCAACAGGTGTTTCCGCATCATATTCTGGAATGGTGAGGTCTTCCTCCTCTTCTTCTTTCTTGGACTGAAATCAGAGATGAAAATAATATTACAACTGATTGTTCAAGAACAAGCTGAAATGCAAGACACATGGGGACAGTGAAATTGGCCAACAAAAACACCCCCCCCACCCCCCCCAAAAAAAACCCCAAACAACCACCAAACAATATAGTGAACAGTCCCATTTATATCCTTTATCTGACCACTGTTTAAAACACCCCAAACCCAGACAAATCCATAAAGCACTTCCATCCTCACCCTCCATCCGTCCGCCTCCCGGAAATATGAAGGAAAAAAAACAAAAACAAAAAAACAAAGCAGAAATCTCCGAGAGCGGAATGATTACAGGTTTCGAACAATGTAGTATTCACCAGATTTCCGGTTAAAAAAAAACAAAAAAACACATCTGGCTCAGTTTTCGTACTGGATATGGATCGAGACTTGTTCGAATCGATTGACAACAGGAGTATAGTGCATATATTAAAAAAATACAACAACAAACAAACAAAAAGAACCCCAAACAAACAAACAAGAAAAACAGGAAAAAAGGTCATCCCTGATACACACATACATACAACAATCTAATGCCAAGAAATGAAGCCTTTGATAGTAGACCAGGTAAAAAGCAATTTCTTTTTGAGAATGCTAAGTCTCAATGTAATGTTTGGCCATTCACCTTCAATATTGAACAAAAACATACCTCTCTCCTCCTGTCTTTGCCCTTAGATCCACCCTCCTTGCTGTCTTCCTTTTTACCATACAACTCGGCATTCTGGAAAGTAGGAATAAAGTCTGAGTGGATACAACTTTGCACAAAACCTAGTATCTTATTTAGGGATAATTCATTGTTTATATCTTTGATCAATACATTCACTTGGCTGTCTTTCTTAACACATTCAGTTAAAGTAAAAAGTTGGAATGGGCTTAGTTACAAACTAAACTGACCTGCCTCCTTTTCACAATATCTAAAATTAACTCTTGATGTTATTGTTTCACCTTATTTACCAGATATCTATATTGTTCAATCAGGCCATTGAGTTATGTAGCATAGTAGATATGGGTATCTCTGTCTGCCAGATGTGTCATATGGTTTTGAATCCATGGAGGGTTGTTGTTTTTTATTTTTTGGGGATCATTTGTTGATGAAATGGTTTTTTTTTAGCCTTTTTTTGTTGTTGCTTTTAAAAACAATTTAAAATGCAAATACCGTAAGAATTGTGTATGTATTATTTTTGTAATGGCATTCAATTTCCCCTTCATTACTTTTCTTTTCTTTATTCTTCTTAAATTAAATAGACCAACTCTTAAGTTCAATTTCCTCATGCACTTTTATCTCCTCTGTGGCTCTCTATAAGACAGGACGTACCTTCTTATGCTCCTCAGTGTCACGATGTTCCAGAACCTCTGTAAAATTTGTGAAATCATACACTTTGCACCAACCACAGCCTTTGCGCACTTGCAGCAGTCGTTGCTAATGAGATAAGGTAAAAAAAAAAAAAAAAAAAAAGGGTAATATTTTAAAAGATTCGATTATCCATTCTTTTTCATACACTTTGACGAAGTACCAGGAAGTGAAAAGGAGGAGCATTTTAAAAAAAATTCAACACAAACACTGATAATCTTTGGCAAGAAAATCAGATTTTTGAGGAACAGACCATTTTTTAATTCTCTGTAAACACAAATCTACAGATCAAGCACAAAGAAAACCCCTAGAGGATTAGAGGATACCAAGTGTAAAGAAGTTTTAGGTAGGTAGTTTTGCGTGTAAATGTTGACAATCTGGTAGCAATATTATTGCTGTGCCTGGGATTGTATTCTAAGAAGAGTAAGGATGCCCTGCTACACTCCCATCTCCTCTGATCTTTGTTTCTTCTACATGAGTTCAGAGTAATGACTAAGTCTGAGGCAAAAGAGCTACACTCCCATCTCCTCTGATCTTTGTTTCTTCTACATGAGTTCAGAGTAATGACTAAGTCTGTGGCAAAAGAGGATGTAAGGGAATCCGAAAGGATTGTTGGTAGGAACTGAATTTTGCCAGGGTAGCAGCCAATATGGACTGCAGTTTTAGATTTTAACCACCAAGAGTTCTTTTACATATGGAAAGGCACATGGGACCTCCACTTTATCATCTGTCTCCAATGATACTCAGCACTTTTTCTTAAACATAGTTTTTTCAACCACTGAGCTATCTGGGCTTCAAGACAAAGAGGAACACAGGAAGCATAGTAATAGGGCTCTCAATATTCCCTACATTCTATGACAAGACAAGTCCTTGCAATGTGTTAAAGACATTTTAGATTTGCAAATAATACTGGGAATAAACAAGAGGTGGAGATGGGAACCGAAGTAAAAGCATGGGTAATAGAAGTGTGAATAAAAAAACAAAAAAAAAACAAACTTCCAATTGGTTAAAACAGAAAAGATTTACCTTGTGGATATTGGAATAGCGATGCTTCTCCCACGGAATGGTCAGATCGTTGTTGCAAATCTTGCAAAAGTAGTCAGGATCACGGCTGTCAAAGAAATGCAAAAAGTTGCTCGTTGAGTGAGATGGGGATAATTTTATAATGTGAATGAAGTTGCACATTAAGGACAATTGAAATAATGTGTTTATGTTTACCAAGTTCACTATCAAAACCACCCTTTTAGACGGAGTGAACCATGCTGACAGGCAACGCTGTTCATAGAAAAAACTTTTGCTACCCATGAAAACCTGGCCCAGACTCTTAAAGCCACCCCAGACTACTGAATGTATGTGCCTATGTTTGGGGAGTGGTGGATTGAATCGAAGGATTTTTAGGTCCAAGATGTGGGGGTACAACATGTGCAGTCTTGCAAAGGAAGCGTTGTTTACATGTATACAAACAAAGCCTAAGACGTGGCCGTCTTCATGTCCACTGCAAACCACCAGTTGCAGTATGTTTAGTGAGTGAATTAGCACCGCCCTTTATTACCCACAGAATCGATCACATGTGTACTGAAAAATATTTTAAAATCCCAATCTCTTTATTTCTGCACTAAATTTCAGTTTCAGATCACTTGTGTATTTAAATTAGATTACTCTTGCTCTATACCATGGTACCTGTTGTAAGGCTTTGACTTTCAGCTTTACATACTGTACATTTATAAACAACACTGAATTTGGCATCTTGATGCCTTATAAAGTTTATTGTAAAGGTAGAGATGGCATTTATATAGCACTTTCCCCCACTGATTGCAAGCTCAAAGCGCTTAGACATTTTACCCCCTAGCAGGCCTTTTCATTCCAGCACCTTCTCAACTCTCTGAAGAGTATACAGCAGAGCTACCTGTTAGGCGCTTCATGCTAACATACTGATAAGATCTTTCACTGCCTATAGCTGGGTACTCATTCACACCTGAGTCGAGTGAGGTAAGCAGAGTAAAGTGTCTTACCTAAGGACACAACGCCAATGAACGGTGATTTTTCGGAGCGGACACCCAAGCAGTCACCCATCTGAACAGTGACCATGGTCAACACTGCTTGACTCAACTCATTGTCGAGTTGTGCTCACCGCTGAGCCACCGACGTCTCAACATATTCTAAATTCAAAACCCCCACAGAATATATAATGCTGTTCAAGAGTTACGTGGAATGTCAAAACTTCATGAGCAACTCACCCTCCTTTTCTCTCTATGTTCCTCAAGTGAACCTCTGCCTGCAGTCTGGACATCAGTTGACTGGATTTCATCTGGTGGGCAGTCTGTACGCTGTCCATGCGGGCCTTGTGCCGAATGCTATGCAAATGGCGCTTGAAGCTTGCCTCGTCGTACACAGAAATGTTGCACACGTGACAGTACAATTTGGAATCCCCACTTGCTTTGCTGCTGTTCCCTTCCTCCTGCATTTTATCAAAGTATGCACATCAAAGTATGACAGTGTAAAATCAAGTTTAAGCATAAGAAGGGCAAATTTACATTTCCTTTTTGTTTTCACATTAGCTATGGACTAAAAACCAGCGATTGATTATGTAAGTATTAATTTAGCTTTGCTTTGTAAAAATATTCGTCGACAAAACAGAATATATAAAACAAGGTTATCCTCAAATAAAGAAACAAGACCAAAATACTTACATCATCTTCTGTTGGCTCGGCTGGATCATAGTCCTCTCCTGCCTCTTCTTTGTCCTTATCTGAAAACATGGAATCATTCCACAAGGACAGAAATGAATTATAAATCATTAGTTCACTTCAAATATAAAGACAGAACTGACTTCCAAAACACTGTGGCAGTCCCAAAACTAAGAGAATGCAGTCATAGCACTGTTCATACGAACATACTCTTCTTCTCTATTTGAAAACTACACCTATCATCTACAAGTCTGTTTCCGCGTCACTCCCATCTACTCCAGTTTCTGAGGTAGGTACTTTTCACTGACAAGTGATGAGTCTATCAGAAGATCGCCAACAAACAGAAATAAATCCCCCTTTTCTTTCCAAGTGAAAGTGCACCGAAGAGATGCTCTTTGGCTCAAGGGCAGAAAGCTAGAGTTCATTTTTACTGTTCTCAGGACCATTCCCTGGCAACCAACAGCCATTTGAAATCTCATGTTCTGGCATAGGTAAGGAGAAAAAAAAATCTAACATTTATATTGACTTTGACATTGACCTGGTGATAAATTGGCTGGGACTTAAGAGCAAGCAAAGAATAAAGAAAATGAAAGAAAAATATAACATTTAGCACCTCTAGATGAGTCAAACCAGTTCATAACAGAAAAAGGTCAGGAAAAAAAAAAGCAACAAAAGGGGGAGAATTTATATGGAGAAATGATTTTGGGCAAGATACCTACCAGACAGAACATAAGCCAAACACATGTGAGCCTACATAAAGCCTTAGAATCAAAGTGTAAAGTAGTAGTAAAATTTTCTTTCATCTGATATTTTCGAACATGGTAAAGAGTAAAACAAAAAACTTGGATGAATTGTATTACAAGTTGACAGACATTTGCACGTGGAGGGATGAAGTCACAGAGGCCATTGACGAGTAAAACAAAAAGACAAGACAAATTTGAAGGACATTTGGACAAGTAGTGACAAGAGATGAAGATGTGCAGGACAGGACAGGGATGAAAAGGAGAAAGAGAAAAAGAGTTTGCACAAGGGATGACAAGAGGATTAGTCATACTAACAGCAAGTGCAGTTGGAGTATTCATTTAAAAGTGCTCCGTACAGGCAAAGGATAAAAAGTGCTCCACAGAGATGATTGTAATGGAGAAACTTTACTTCTAAAATATACAAATATATCAAGATACTGCGAGAAGTCAAAGAAGAAAAAGAAATAGTGATACATGTATATAGAATGGATCACCATCTTAGTAAAAAAAAAAAGAAAAAAAAAAGAAAGAAAGAAGAAAAATAAAGTATAGGTAAATTACTTTAAAAAGACCCTAAAATGGAGAAGAAAAAACAAAACAATAAAGAGTGTCACAAATTATTTAAGTCATCCAGCATCTGACCAACAAATAAATCCCCTTTCCCGAGACACTTCTTTCAAACCTTCAAATGAAAGATATTCAAATTATAAGGAGCAAGGTTGAATTTTTCGAAAGGCAAGGATAAAAGAAACAGCTAGACAAAATGACGCTACAAGGATAATTTAAGCTGTATGAGAAATTGTTTTCTGTAAACAAGAAATTCAACAGGTAAATGAAAGAAAAGCAAAAGCAGGCAAGCACCAATGATGCCCTGTTCATTCACTCCAATAACAATGATGTGAAGGAAATTTAAGAAAGCACAGAAGAAGACTTTTTTTTATCCGCCCATCATATGGCTACTGAGAAGCCAGCATACAGGAAGGCGTTAAAAATGAGTGATAGAAGTGTTTACCTGAGTCCCACCGAGTGCGTCGATTGCGGTCCTGATCTTGGCCGCTGCTGCGGTTGTTAGCATGAGAGCGATCCTTATCCCCGCGCTGAGATAGGGAAATAGTTGGAAGGTAGGGTGAATGGTGCGCACAAGGACAGAAGATTGATCAAGATAAAATTATCACATTATGAGCAGGGCTTTGACAGGAAGGCCCAGAATTTCAGCCTTGAAGTACACAATGTGGACAGAAAGTCATTTGCAGATTGAAATAAATTCTTTGAGCTTGGCATAAAATCAAAGCAGTAGACTGAATCATCGTGAAATGTGGCAGCAAATTCAATCAGCATGAAAATGTTACTAGAGTATGGTGAATTTGCATGAATGAATATTTAAAAATAAAGGATAAAGAAAAGAGCAAAAGAGAGAGCAGAGAGAGTGTGCGAGTGAGAGAGATGGAGAGAGAGAGTGAGGGAGGGAGAGAGGAAGAGAAGAAAAGAAGACTAATTGTGAAATGAAGAATCCAATGAAAAGAGGCTGAAATAAACTCGAAGTCGGCTGAATTGAAGACAAAATAAAACACTGAATTTGTGGGACTTGGAAAATATTATGAGGGCAGAATAATTAGAAAATCAAGCAACCAGCTGCAATACTCGGCAGATGGGCTGAATTGAGCATATCTTAAGGGGGAAGGGTAGTGGATCAGGACATCAGGACGAATTTTTACACAAGTTAATTGGCATGAAACATCGTCTGAAGAGATAGAAATAAAATTACGTTTGATAGCATCTCAATGCTTACAAAAATCTTAATGAACAAGAAATTGTGGCTATAAAGAATATGAAACAAGAAATGGTTGATTTGGATACATGAAAGGGTGGAAAAAGTGGAACTGATTCCAAGATGGTAAATAAAATGCGTATCACAAGGTTGGCCGTCCAGTCTGTGGAGAGAGGATGATGGAGGAGAAAGGCCGTTCCACGTGGTAGCACAGCCAACAGATGAGGCATTTGTCATGAAGTAAGAAAATGGCATGTCATCACATAATAACTCCTGTATGAAACGAAGAAAAAAAAAGAATTGCCGATCTCTGCTGGACAGTGGAGTCCATGTGTTATATTCTGCTTTCTGGCTCATAAGAACCACTGGAAAAGCAGTAGGATCTGCAGGACAAGTCGGTGGTATGGAGAACGATAAATTGAGTGAAAATCGAACAGAAAGGTTTCTTGATGGGTGATAACAAATTCAAATGACATTGTAGTAAGAAATACCCAGAGGGAAAAAAAAAGACCTGTCTCTGTGACTGTGATTAGACAGGTAACTCGCCCATGTTCTCAAAAGTAATTTTCCAAATTAAAGTATGAAAAGCAACACTACAGAGCAGGAAAATTGGGAAAGAAGAATTAAAAGACATATTAGTATGTAATGTACTGAGTAATATAATTTTGTTCTTTCAGGGAAATGGGGAGATTCACCCACGTTTCCCAGAGATCAGATCTAGAGAAGGAAAAATGAAATTGGCTTGGACATTAGACAAAAAACCCCAGGAAGAAGAAATCAAGGGGGACAATCAACAAATATGTGATGGGCAGCAAGAAACCCTTCACACTTTGTCGGTCATTTATACGATAAACTTCTCCCTCAAGTGACAGTCAACAAATTTTCTCCTTTTTGCACACCTGTGTGCAGCTCGTCTTAAAAATGCGGTCCTCCAAATTCCCCGTCTAGTAAGCTAACAATTCATTAACAATATTTATATATTGTTATTAATTGTTATTGACACGCAAACTTTAAATAAACATTTACTTCAGCTTTCTGACGTCTTAGTTTTTCTTGATTATTTGACAAATCTTTTCGAGAAAAAAAATAAAATAATAACAATTCAACACACACATAAAAAAGATGTATGTTTGGATTTGATACTAATTGTCAAGAGAAAGGGACTTCATTTTTGTCCACAAAAAAGCAAAACATTAAAATTGGTTTAAAATATAATGGGTAAATAGATGCTCTATCTCGTAGTTTTTAATTAAGACTCTTTGTTTGTGATTGTTTAAAAATATATACACACAAATATATATTTGATGTGCAGAGTGAGCCAGATAGACATGATGAACCTTGAATGGTTGTCAATATTAGTACTATTTGCCATTGGATTCACATAAAATATTGCCATAGATCTAAATTTAAAGTAAGTTTCACAAAGTTAGAATGATCAATCATTTTGAATACATCCACCTTAAATGAGGGAAGGAACAAAATAAACAAACAAAAAAAAACAACCAAAAAACAAAAACAAAAAAAACAAACCAACCATTCATAACATTTTCATGCTTTTAACTTTAATGATTGTCGCTGTATCCATCCCCAATGTTATTTGACCATATAATCCATTGTGTGCTTGTTTTGATTATTCGACCATATATATATAATCTACTGTGTGCTTATTTTGATTATTTGACCATATATCAGTGATGATACTGAAAAATGTTC
>JBCJKE010209869.1:0-10044 GCA_039654525.1 Melibe bucephala
GGGGTGTATATTTGTTTTTGTTTTTTTTAAGCCACATATGTTGTTTTGTTCTTAAATCCAAGTGTGTTTTGTTTTATAGCTTAAAAGCTGAGCCAAAAAAAGCAAGAATAGTTTTTCTGTCATTTACTTGAGTTTTTTTTTTTCTTTTCTTTTTATTCAAATTTGTATCTTACTGTGCCTGTTTAAAATATAAAACGAAAGATCAATGTTTTGCATTTGTCATTTAATCTATAGGAAAGTTATCACTGTAAGGTCCCCACTTCCCATTCTTTCAGTGGCTGGCTTATTCTCACCATGTCGAGACAATTCAAGTTTATCAAACAGTAGTCTCAACATGAGTTTCCTGAACAAACAGAATCGCTCTTTCATCAATCAGGTGAGGTGTATTTCATTTAAGGAGTCATTTGGGAGTGTTTTTTACTGGTACTCTCTAGCAATCTATTTGTATAACATTTAAAGGGCTTCATTTGTCAGTGTTACTATTTAGATATCGTACTAGGTGGTTTGTAGATTGGGGAAGTGTCATACAATTCGAAGATCCTTTGTTCTGGCCTATTCTGGGATTTTATTTGTTTAATAAAACTGATTCATTCTTACAAACTGATGTATCGGATCAGAATTTTTCAAGACCTGACTAAAAGCCTATGCATCGGCTCAAGACAGTTCCCTACTCATATGTTATATATGAAATATATAAATATATATATATTCTTTGCTGTTTTTGAATTGATCCCATAAACACTTACTCTGTCAATTTCATGCAGGGAAAATTACTCTTTTTCTTTTTTTCAAGGGCTGGTTAAAGAATGTCCCAGCCCACATTTAAAAATTCATTTTTCAATGCAAACTATGGTAAAAGACACTTCTGGCTGTATATCATTATCAATTGATTGGAAGAAAATCAGTGGTTGAGACCACACTTAATCTGCTGATGTGTAGGTGATTAGTGTTAACTGGGCTGTCTATGTTGCCGACATATCAGTCTTTTTTAGGAATAGAATTTAGCCATACTCTGAAAGTGTTCTGTGTAATGCTTAGTAAGAAGTTGACAGCCGCATTTTTTATTCATTTATATTTATACACTGCGCTTTCATATATAGATTCTTGGTGCTGCTGGCAGCAGGGATGTGTCAACAGACCATGGGGCAATGCAGGGCCAGGAATCATCAATGTCTTTTAAGGCTCATCTTGATGGACAGGCGTCTTCACCTCCCCGGGAAAGCAACAAAGAACTTGAATTAGGTAATAAGGAATCGTATTTGATGCCTCCAGCTGTCATTTTTTCCATCTTCTTTTAAGAAAAAACTATTCTTGTAATGATTATAAAGACATTTTTTTTAAGGCATGGTAAGTTGCTTTTGAATCATATTGTAATATAATTCTTAGGAGGCAGTGGAATGTAGCTTTTTTTTTTTCCTCTTGGCAATTGCAGAATTAAGGAGATCAGGAGGCCAAACTCCGAAAAGAGGAGCGTCACGGAGGGGTGTTGGTGCTTCCCCCAGCCTACATGACTTGGTACCCAGTAGTCCCAACACAACCGTTGATAGCAGTCCTGTTGCCCAAGCAAATCACATTGCTTCCCACCATATGACTGGATCACCTGCCAGGTAAGGGCTCTATCTGATGCAATTATCAGATGCAATTTGTCACCTGTGAATTTCCAATGTGAGAAGGGAAATGTGACACAAACACTGCCTCCTTTCTTTTCCCTGATGGCAGCAAATGGGGGAAGGGGGTGGGGAGGGGGGAGACAAGTCGTAAGCCAAGGAAAGGCCTATATGACATTTTCACATTTTCGGCGTAGCTTTTTGCATTAGGGACACGCTCGCAGTCAATAATCGAATAGAAAACATTTTAATATAAAGAAAAACAAATCAGGTCCATCCTTTTAACTCTTTTACCAACATAAGCAGATATATTAGGAGGCATATAATCAATATATGGGCAAATTCTAGTCAAAGAATTAAATTGTGCTCATTCCTATATGAGAGTTACATCATACTTATGCTGATATATTAGCTTAAGGTAGTCAGGGAGTTAATGTTATGTTTGGTATTTTTCTGAAGCACTTTTTTAATGCTGGTTCCAGATTTGTGATAAAAGTTGAGATTGGACAAAGAAAGTTATGACATTGAAAATTTTCCTACCCAAGCCAGCTTTTGTCATCGCTACACAAATTGCTCAAATTAACTTTCTCCTGAGATAATTGTTAATAGGAGAGGCCAATCACTTTTGACAAAAATGAAAAGGACCCATTTTGCATGTTTTGGTGATTTGGAAAGTAAATTAATTCATTCATCAATGTGACACTATAATCCTGAGAAAAACAATTCCATTCTTATTGAGCCCTCAATATCTTTAATCTTCTTCCTTCTTCATAAAAGCTGACAGACTCAGTCAACTGAGCATTTTTGTCGACGCGCCGCTAAAACTTAAAAGCTAGTATTCACATGTTAATGCTGTATGTATTAGGTTTTGTTTAAAATCTTCTGTATCTTTACTGCACATTACACTAACTGGCAGTTTATTCCATAATCTAAAAGCACTAGGGAAGTATGAATATAAACGGCTATCTACACTAGAAGATGCAATGTAAATGTTTGAACACCAGATCTGGTATGATTATTTTTCATTTCAAGTGAGCTCCTTCGTAGTCATTCCCATTCATTCCATTATGTTGTCAAATCACTTTTTTATCTGTCTTCCTTTCTCACGTTGTCCTTTAATTGTGCCCTGTATGATGGTTTTGCACAAGTTGTCATGACGCCCTTGTAGCAGAACCAAGTAAGCTTTCTACGCTTTATGATTGACAATAGTGGCTCCTGTCTAACTGTTGTTACTTCCACTTCTGTAAGCACGTCTTTGTTAGTACGATGTATTGTGTGCCTTAACAATTAATTATCTGGTTTCAGTCTCAAATGCTCTAAAGTGCATTTCTTGGTATGTTGTCAATGTCCACCTGTATAGGAGTATCGACAATACAGGAGATCTATATAGTTTTACTTCAATGTTTAGACTCATATGGCTTTTTCATAACCATTTTTATTTCAGTGCTTCAGAACGAAAACATTCATCAAGAACAATACAAAATGGTAAGTTTATATTTTGTCCAATTATGCACATTTTTAACATATATAAATTTGTGAGGCTAACAAAACAGCCATCACCATACATGTGATGGTAAGATGGTGATCTGTGAGGATACAAACCCCCCACCCCCCAAAAAAAAACAAAAAACAAAACAAACAAAACAACAAAAAACAAGACAAACCCTTCCACTGTAGGCGAGATCCAGTCTTATCAGAGACTGAAAAAAAAAAAAAGGCAAAAGTTAATTGCCATTTGCATGATATTGTATATAAGAAATTGACACACTTACAAACTTGGATATACAGCAGTCACCATCTAATAAAAAGAACCTTCTTTTAAAGCTCACTTCACTTAATAACCCACTTTACTTAATGACCCACTGTTACATGAAGCATTTATTTATCCTTAAAATACACCTCTAATAACTTGCCTTTCAGATCAGACCTTTGTCTTATAATCCAATCTTTTTCACTAAGCCCAGGATAAATAAAGATGAAAGAATATTCACATTCATCTCATTCATAACCTTGGGAATAGGTCATTTGTGTCTCAATGTCAACACTTACAAAAGCACACTTCTCACTATTGGCAATGGAAGGCCAGACATCAAATAGATCGTCTCGCATTAGACCTCCAAGTCAAATGTCATCTGGTCGACCAAATCACAATACAGGCCCCACCCTGCTCTGATGAACAAAGGGTAAAAGCCATCCTCTTGTGCGTAGTGTAGGCCGATGATCATTTTGCAATGTTAAGTCTAGCCTTAAAATTCCTGTACCGCTTTAGGGTGAAAGATTATGCCATGCAAGTAGATTTCTCATCTTAATTGTAAAATCAGTTCTCATTCTTGCATTATCTTCAGAGAAGAAATGTGGTTAAATAGAATAGCTCTTTCCCACAGTGACAAGAATCACCATGGATGGGGATTGAACTATTGACTTCAAATAGAGACTCAACACTTTCTCAGTCTGTTCTGTCACGGTGCTCCAGCAAAATGCATTAAAAGAGATATTTCAGTTTTAATAAATTTCCTGCCTTAAACCTAAGATAACATACCAGAACAATCCTTCGCATGAGAAAAAGTAAATAATGATTCCATCTCACTACCTGGAAACCCTTCCACACTTTTATCATGACAGATTCTGTGTGTGAGGATAATGTGGACGCTCAAAATGTCTTCACCTCCCCCAGGGATCGGAGACACCGATCCTTTTCCAAGACTAAGACCAGCACTGAAGGACAGGATTCAGAGTTTACAGATTTGAGATTTAAGTTTAAGGATATGGTGAAGGATGTCCTGGCAGACATGAAGGAGGAAATGAAGGCTGACATAAAGGCCATGATGGGACAGGTATTCCTCAACTGCAAATGAACTTTTTGTGGGACGGTTGCCTTTTGTGGCTTCGATGAATATTTTTGTATTTGGTTTTTGCTTGTTTGTTTTGTTTTGTATTCCCTCTGGCCCGTTTGCAGAAAGGATAACTGGCTTGTTTGATGGATGGCTGGTTTATAGGATTAGGATGAATGGCTTGGTGGATTGTAAACTGGACGGCTGGTTGATAGGTTTAGGATGAATGACTCAGTGGTTGTAAAGTGGATGGCTGGTTGATAGGATTAGGATGAATATCTTGGTGGATTGTAAATTGGATGGCTGGTTGATTAGATTAGGATGAATGGCTTAGTGGATTGTAAACTGGATGGCTGGTTGATTAGATTAGGATGAATGACTCAGTGGTTGTAAACTGGATGGCTGGTTGATTAGATTAGGATGAATATCTTGGTGGATTGTAAACTGGATGGCTGGTTGATTAGATTAGGATGAATGGCTTAGTGGATTGTAAACTGGATGGCTGGTTGATAGGATTAGGATGAATGCCTCAGTGGTTGTAAACTGGATGGCTGGTTGATAGGATTAGGATGAATGACTCAGTGGTTGTAAACTGGATGGCTGGTTGATAGGATTAGGATGAATGACTCAGTGGTTGTAAACTGGATGGCAGGTTGACAGGATTAGGATGAATGGCTAGGTGGTTTGTAAACTGGATGGCTGGTTGATTAGATTAGGATGAATGGCTTGGTGGATTGTAAACTGGATTGCTGGTTGATTAGATTAGGATGAATGACTCGGTGGTTGTAAACTGGATGGCTGGTTTTTGTTCACTTGAATGGCAGGCACTTCTATTTCTATTAATTGGGTAGTAACTGGTTGTTTTGGCTAATGGGATGGCTGGTTTGTTGGTGAATAGGCTGACTCTCTATTTTATTATTTGGATTCTAGTTCTTCTGTCTATTGAATGACTTGATTTAATTATTTGGATAGCTAGCTGGTATTTTTGTTCTTTGTTGGGTGACTTTTTTTTGTTTTGTTACTTTTCTAGTAGTAGCTCTTCCACTGATGGGATGACTGGGTATGTTGTTTAACAGGAAGTTGGTTGTGGTTGAATGTGAATATTTGTTCAGATGTGGTAGTTCATTGGAGTTGGCAAGGGGCTAGCTTGTTCGTACATTGGAGGATGATTTTTTATCCAATGTATGGAGTACGAATGTTGTCCATTTCCATCCGCAGAGATCATCAGGCTCTGGTTTATCAGGTATAGAAAGCCATTCACTGTTGGGGAACCCTAAAGAAGGGATTGCATTGCAAGGGGACATTTTGCGACAAATCATCCGTGAGGAGTTGCTGGATTTTGAGTACAGGATGCATAAAGACCACTTGGATACAGTTCTGTCAGTTCACAGAATGATTTACAGACTACAGGTAGAGTTACATTGATGTATTATATGATAATAGCCTTAGAGTTGAGGAAGACTCTTCTTTAGAGCGGATGCTGCCATTTTCAAGCTGATGTAGTGCATAGAGGAAACACATGATTGCGGAGTGGAGAGCTTTGTGAATATTATGTATGAAGAAAATGTGGTTCATTGTCATGAGAAAGACAGTCTGCCTTGGAAGCTTAGACTGCAGATGAGGAATGTTTAGGTAGGCAATTTTCAAAAAGATTGATGCATTTTAATTGAATAATATAGCTGATGTTAATGCCAGTTTCGATTTTGGTGCCGAACGTTTTACAGCAGAGATGAGGATGCTAAAGAGAGTAGCAAGAGAGAAAAACATGAGGAAGGAGTTGACAGCACAGTAGCCTCCACCTAAAAACATGCCCCTCATGAGATTAAAAAATCATGTTCTTGTGGACTGTGTTATATCCTTAGGCAGATCTCCAAGGCACAACTAAGAACATCTTGCCCTGAGAAAATCATGTTCTTAGCCAGACCATGGTCTTAAGCAGAATGGTCTTAGACACAGACTGCTATTATCAGGATTTGAGACAAAGTTAGACTCATGGTTTAGACTCATATTAATTCCTTCAGCTCATTAACACTACACCTCCCCGTATGCCTGTCCAACATCTCTCTTTTTAAGGAAACCACATTTTTTCCTAGTTAAAGTGCCCTGAGTTTTTTCGGGCAGTCCTTGTGATAAGTTCTAACATCCCACATAGATGGACAGGTAAGTTAGAAATCAGCCGTCCTTTAGGTGCAAAAAACCCCCCAAAAAACCCCAAAAAAAAACCCCCAAAAAAAAACAAACCCACAGGAAGCTGAAAATTACATGCCATATTAAATGTTCTTAGCTATTCTTAAAAAATAGACTATATAAACTTTTGATCAGAACGAGACGATAGGCACTATCAGTCTCCGTCACCCTAACAACGAAAAAAAAAAGAGTTCTCATCACCATCAAGTACGACAGCAGTGTGAAAGGTGTGAAATTTGTTTTAGGTTAACGACTTCATGGAGTTTTTTTTGCATGACTTGATGGATGGTGGGGTAATGCATATCTCGCATTGCATTATTTTCACTAACTTACAATGGTAAGGATTTAAGTGGTAATTTTTGCTCTGCCTACATCTCCCGTGACCAATGGACAATCTCTATTGGAAGATCTGATTGGTTTTGATATCGCACCATCCATCAATGAATGACACATGAGTCCTGAATCGGGCTTATGTTTGAGTGACAGGGCAAGGGAATTAATATGTGACTGAAATCTTTACACATGAATAAATTCCACTGCTATCCAACTCACATTCCACTTTTTCAAATTTCCCACATGGTGGTACATTAGACTACTCTACATGAATATGAAGCTGCCAGGAAAGTTACGGGGGAAGTCAAGGCAGGATGGATGTGTTAAAGGGTTAAAGCATGGAGGTAGATGACTCCAAAAGATGGCTGCATGAAATGTAGGGCAGAGATGTCACGTTCAGATCACTGACCACATGTAGGAAGAAAAAGCTAAAAAGAGGAGATGATTGTTAAACTTTTAAGGGACGTTATTACACTTATGTATCCTATACTATAGATTTAGTTAAGAGATGTATATTGCACTTTTCACCTTTTACATTTCCTTATTTTCACGTCTGTCTAGTTTGACAGTCTTGATTTTTGTGATCAGGCCTTAATTGTTGATCCAACCTTGTGTGTGCATCAGGCTTGCAATTTTAATCTTTTATCTTTTCACCAGATGATTATGCAGCAAGGCTTTCAAGATCTAGCCATTAACCCGTCTCTTGTTGAAGAAATTGAAAGATTAAAACAAGAACTCAAGCATCAAAAATATTTTTACTAATATGACTTTATTGTATAATATCATGTCAACATTAAATATTGAACATTCATGTTACTCTACTTATGACTTTCACAATACTTTCATTTCCCTTATTTGGATTATTTTTAATGTATTTTATGTCTAATGATAATGTGTGCATCTGATGCTGTGTGTTCAAATGGGTGTCTCAGCTAAAATTATATACAGATTAAAAGCAAGTCCCAGTAGCAATGTTCTGCTTGGAAGAGAAATAGGGATGAAAATAGGACTTGCAGTTATCACCCAGAGTGTATCAAATAAAAGAACAGATGACCAAAGTTTAAAGAATCAATGAAAAATGACATTTGCCTGTGATCAAAATACATATAACAATGTAATTGACCTTCAGCTTATCCAAAATTAGGGTTTTTATACTTTTTGTAAGGACCCAGACGACTGGAACTTTTATTTGGATTTTCATTTACCACAGATTTTCACTGACCTTTAAAAAAGATTACATCAAACTACTGCTCAAGAGGTATAAATTGTCTGAATGTGTAATCATACCAATGATTCTTCCCTATTCCTAATATCAGAGTAGCCATGTCAATGCATGATGCAACTTTAAATTTACCGTGTGAGCTGCAAAAATTTACAAGATGGTTTGGAAAGTAGTAATTAAGAAAAAGCCTATATTGTTTTTCTTACTGAAACTTTCAAGTAAAATTGTGTCATCAGTCAACCAAAATCATAAAGTCAAAATTATACACAAAGACAAATAAAAATGAACACTTTATTTGCATGAAGTATTTGATCATATTACAACAATAATAAAATGAGTAAACCTGGATGGGTACATCAATATATTGAAAGGATGAAAGAAGTAACAAGAGGGTGAAGATTGAAATGTAAGCCAGGCTTCTATTTAACTTCTAATGCTGTTCTGAAAGACATACTAAGGGAAGGTTTACAGTAACAGTGGTGCTTCACAAAATCTGAAATGAGAGTTCAGTAATAATGAGACCATTCCAAATCCCCATTTTTCTTCATATTAAAAGTATTATGTCTCCACTGGAAAAGACCTGCTTAAAATATAGCAAGCAATCCAGACACTCGAACAAGGAGAACTCAAAAACGGTTATCTGAAATTTAAAATCATTATTTTCAACTTACACATTCACAATAGAGCATTTACGATAGAACCATAGAGAGGGAAAAGGCAACAAAAAACTTCATGTGTGTGTGCCTCGAGTACAATGTATGTCAGCTATACTTTGGTGGCCTACAATACTGCTACTAGCCTAAGTGTTGTGATATTTTTTGACTAATGTGCAACAGTGCAGCTCACTTTCCACTTGCTTGCCTATCCAAGGTCAAGGCTTTAGGCCTGCAAGTAATGATAATTCTATATATTATTATATTCATTGGTCTACTAGTTAATGGACTCAAACTCCATTTCCTTCTGCATAATGGAATTTGGATGGAATTCTGTTAAAAAATATTAGATCTCAAGTTTGATTTATTAAAAGTTAATGATAATTTGATAACTTGGAAATTGGGAGTAATGAGAGCTCAAGAATGACAAGAATTTCAGCATGGAACGGGGGCTCTCATTATATCAGAGTTCCACTGTATTTATACAGCGGGGAAAATGTAGGCTACTTATTTTACACCTGGTATTGATAAAAAATGAAAGAAATATAAAATTGACACTTAATTACTTAGGGGAGGGGAAATAATATCTATGTCCAACTTAATCACATTATAATTATCCTTTGCTTCACTTGCCATCAGAATGGCACAATGCCTCGACTGTTGAAGCAAGGGGGTAAAGAATGTATCTACACATAACATCAAATTATTTAAAGGATAGGCTAGATGGCCAAGTGGTTGATGCATTTAACTCCAGCAACATAGGAGTCTGGGTTTGAGCCCCGCTTCAGCATCTGGTTTTTCCTTGTGTGAGAAAAATGCCTGGTATTGGTATTTCCAGCGTCTTTTCGGAAGAGACCCTGGAGACAAATCTATCCTTGGGTTTAAGAGAAGACATTTTGTTTGTTATCTTTTCAAATTTATTTATTTATTTTCACAAGAGGGGGCAAAAAAGGCAGTCTCTGGACATTTGGTGTGCATTTTGGCATTTTAATACATTCAAGGCGAAAACATCTGCTCCAAGGAGCTACCATGCTCAATATGAGTTGGCTACACTTATGACATGTAAACTGGGCATAAAAATTTGCTCAATCAAAAGAAACGTTGCATTTTATTATAAATTCATTTATTTATAGGAGGGTGTGTGGGGGGGGGGGGGGGGGGGGGGGGGGGGGGGGGGGGGGGGGGGGGGGGGGGGGGGGGGGGGGGGGGGG
>JBCJKE010209980.1:0-10042 GCA_039654525.1 Melibe bucephala
TTTCAGCGGAAAATCGCGGAAAGATCCCAAAAAGGCTGATTTCCGCCGATCGGCGGAAAAGTATCATCACTGCTTAAAACATAATCTAGTCACTGATAGGACTGTCAATGTAATCCATGTCCCCTTTGCTTGCAGCAAACAAAGGAATTTCACCAATGGCCAAAGGAGTTCTTGGGTCCATGCTCAATGGTTCATGATGGGGATGATGCTGGGAAACTATTTCCTCTTTGTGACTTATGTCCAAACAGATTTCCTCTTGCACCACATTTGGTGTAAGTGTGGACTCAGTGGTCTCAGTTTCAGACGCGACATCTAGTTTACTGAGCTGATTTGCATCTGTTTCTTGGGTGAGGCCTTCACTGACCACTGTTTCAGACGCATGGACAATAATATGGTCACTTTGTTTCTCCACATCTGCTAAGAAAATCTGTTGGTCGTCTCCTTCAGTTTTCACGATTACATCAACAGCAACTGCCGATGCAGCATCGGAATCAGTCATGTTTTCTATTATGTGATATGTGGATCCCTTTCCATCAGATTCCTGTGCTTCATCAGTAGCTAGCTGATGAGAGACAAAGTCTGATGAAGAATTCAGGACCAGTCCAGATGGGCTATCTTCCAAGTGTTCGATTTTAATCAATGCACCCTCCTTAATAACTCGAATGGATGGAAAATTTTCATGTATCACAGAGGAGTTTGACTGAACCTGGGCGTCAATGGTTGCATCCGACTCGGGCACCTGTTTTGTAACTGCAAGCCTACTGTGAAGGATATCTTGTGATGACACATCTGCTTCAGCGTCACTGATTTCCGTTTTTACAGGACCTGTCGTAAATAAATGTGATGTATCAATAGCTACATTTGAAGACAGATCGCTAGATGGTGACTGGTCTGATGCTGAGTTTGGGCAATTGCTTGTTTTTGAAATTAATGAATTGGACATGACAGAAGTCTGAGGAGCCGGGACTTGAACAACAGACGGCTCCAGCATAACAGATCCTTTAACAGGATTAACACTTATTTGGGCGGGATAATTCAGGTTGACTGGATCTGTTACATTAGCTGGATTTATGCTCACTATTGAACCACCTGATGTCCTCGACAGACCAGAAACAGAAGTACTTAAATTTACAGATGCCGGGAGGATAGACTTGTCTGTCTCTCTTTTGATACTTGAGATTGCTTTAATGATGGGCTGGCCAGTGGCAATGACAGCTGGTGACAACATACGTATTGTAGTTGCTTTTGATCCTTGTGTGTCAGGAGCAGAAGTCCTTGGTTGTAGAATCCATGCCTTCCCCCCGGAACTTATAGCTGCCAATTGGGTGGATCCTGTATTGCTTAAATGAGGTTGAGATGACACCTTTGGTACAAATTTGATGGGCATCACAGGGTTGGTCGTAAGCACAGTCTGATCTGGTCCTTTATCTGTACTCACTGGAACTGAGGTGTTTGCTGATGGCTTAACCGAGGACATGATAGGAAGAGTGGAGATTTTCACATTTGACGCAGGACCTGACGATGCCATGGGATTTAACAAAGGTATGATGGCTGTTCTTTGAGGAATCTTACCTATCGAGTCAGACTTATACAATACGGCTTTTCCGTGAGGCCCCATAGTAATAAAAGAGCTTCCTTGGTTTGTTTGTCCTCCTGTCTGCTGGACTTGAACTGAATCGATTTGAGAGTCAATTTGTTCAGCTGATGAATTTGGACTTGTGATTAATCCTCCACTACTAATGGGAACGATGATTTGTTGCCCTGTTGTGTTTTGAGTTGAAGTAATGAAAATCTGAGGACCAGTGCCACCACTATTGGGGGTTCGCAGTAAACTTGCTGATGAAACAACCTGTGAAGGCAATTTTTGAGAGTGGGCTGCAGTGAGCACTGGCAGCTCTCTTTTAATAACCGTTTGCTGTATGCCCATTGCATTTTTGACCAAAGGGTTCGTTAACTGAGATGAGACAGATTCTTTTTCTTCCACATCAAGATCATCAGACTGCTTCACACATATTGAACCACCATTTGCACGGATATCAACATAATAAATATTTTCTTTGGGGGGTGTTTTGCCTTTACTTTTAATGCGCTTTCTCACAATTGATAGCTGTTGCTGGGTGTCAGTTATGATATCAGATCCACTAAAAAGACCTTTAGGAGATGAAG
This sequence comes from Melibe bucephala, assembly GCA_039654525.1. Classification (NCBI taxonomy): domain Eukaryota; kingdom Metazoa; phylum Mollusca; class Gastropoda; order Nudibranchia; family Dendronotidae; genus Melibe; species Melibe bucephala. The sequence goes on from JBCJKE010209980.1 coordinate 2,167, forward strand.
TTGTATCAATTTGCCCAGATAATTCAACGACATTTGAGGAGGAAGTTTTGTCAGGATCTCTTTTCCTCCTCATTATAGCCATTTCTTTGGGCATCGAATTTGCAACTGACGACTCGACAGTTGAAACTTCTAACTCACTACCAATGTTTTCTAGAGTCGCTCTCAATATGTCATGATACTGGCTTGCTTCTGCAGAAGTATCAATTATATCTGCTTGGGTGATTACAGTTTGTTCAGGGCCAGTTTCATAAAACACTTGTACAGCATCTTCTGGATAAACTTCTTCTTCAATTACCATATCCTGTGATACCTCACAAATATCGTTATCTTGTATCATGATTTCATAGCGTTCCTCTGTTACATTTTCATCGTTTGCCTCATCTTCCTCAGTTTCCATCACTTGATCTTCGACATGTTTATCAGATCTCAATATCCGCCCTGATGCCCTCCTTTTTCCATCACCAGGAGGGTTTGCTGTTTGTGTGACACCTTTTTTATTTGCTTTAGATGAGGATTTGTTACTCGAACTTCCATTCTTTTCTGCATTGTCTAAACGAGTGGCTGCTTCTAAGAGAAGTAAACAGGAAGACATCAAAGGCTCAGTAGAATCAGAGGTACTCTCATCGCTTTCCTTTCTCCCCCTTTTTGATTTGGCCACAACTTTGACTGCCTTTTTTGGTGATCCAGATCGACGCCGGGTCATTGGTGGTGAAGGCGGTGACAGAGAATGACTGTCTTTATCAACCTTCTCTTTCCTCACTTTCCCTTTGGGTTCTAAAGATTCTACCTCGTTAAAATCAATCTCAACATTTGAGCCCTTCCGCTTACGAACCAAACCGCCGGCTTTTTCAGATTCCTTAATCCTGGCTCGAAGACGTGGTAGAAGACTTTTCAAACTGTACTCAGTCTTATCCATGTTGTCACTGAAGGTCAAATCAAAGACCGTCTTTGACGGTGAGAAATGGCTTGTATTTCCAATGCTGGCTTGGGAATCAACAAGACCTGCTACTGGACTTCTCTGCACTATTATGTTTTCAGAACAGACAGCTGCTGATGCCAGCTGATCAAGGTTGGACAAGAGATAAGACTTCACCTCCTCTGCATCATCCGGTGCACTTGTAACTTCTTTCTGCAAAACAATGGATCCAACACCTTGTCTCAGATATATGGTCTTCTCTGAAAGTAAAAAGACACAACAACAAAAAACTAAAATGAAGAATAATAGGTTGCCAATGAACATGAGACAAACAACATATCTAACTTAAAGATACAAGTCAGTCTAACCAGCTTGGCAATATTCGATCAATCATCAAGACTAATTGACAGAACATATTTTGATAGTAATATGTTGGGTAAAACTGCAATGAAAAAAATATGCCCAACTTTCGAAGCATAGATCTCTCGTAAAATGACTGCAAATTAAAGTTCATGTGGCATGATGTTATTTAAAATAATTCAATTTATAGATTAAGTGCAAAAATGAACATTGACCAAGTATGAAATACATGGAATCATTGAAAAACTGACACGGTCAGCTTAATTTATTGAACTAAAATCACCACAAAAGTAGATCTAAGTTATAGTTCATATCTAGATCTAGCTGATGAAGAAACGTGTAAAACTGATTTTATCTATATAGGTGCACAATATATAGATCTGCAATGAACTTTTACAATTAGAGTAGAAAAGTACAGTGTATTGGGAGAGGTAACTCTTCATTTCACATCCACTCTTCCTATTTATCTTGTACATCCTTCCATGCAGCAACAGTTGCCTCCTCATTAAGATGGTCAGATAATAATGATATCAATACAATTTAAATGAACATATTTATACTCAAACATTATCACATGTGTTTTCCATTTACTTTTAAACCTTTCTAATGGCTTGGCTTTCCCCAAATATTGAGGCAATTGATTCCAATTAGTAGATCTGAAATTGGCCAAATGGCCTGTGCCAGCATAAAGTCTGGCATGAGAAATTTTCAGGAGAAGATCATCATTAGACTGTCTTAAATTTCAAGTTGGTTCTTTCAAAGTAAACAACTCTTGGAGACATGAGGGAGCTGTTCAGGTGATGGATTTGGACTAGTGATTAATCGTCCCCTACTGATGAAAACAATGATTTGTTGACCTGTTGTGTTTTGAGTTGAAGTAATGAAAATGTGTGGGTCACTGCTACCACTATTTGGGTTTCATTGTAAACCAGCTGATGAAACTTTACGACATTTATACATGATAGTTGTTATTTTATAATTGATTCTTTGTTCAATGGGAAACCAGTGGAGCTATCTTAGAAGTAATTTGGCATCATCAAACTTTCTTATTCAGAGTAATAAATTACTAAACAAGTCACATCGTTTTATACAAATTGAAGATGCCTTATTCTATAAATAGATACAAAAGGAGAAAATTACAATAGACATTTTTTTTTCTAATTCAAGGATTATAGAAGCTTCTGTGAAGAATCTTCTGAAAGGTAATCCCTTATGCTGCATATTTACACTAAGTTAAAAGAATTTTTTTTCTTTTTATGGAGAAATCTGACCTGATTTTCCAATGACAAATCAGAATCTAAGATAACCCCAAGATTTTGAACATTTCCAACAGATTCAATTTCAGTTTCTTCAGTTTTCTTGTTCCACTGTATTGTTTTATCTCCCAAGTGTTTACTGCCCACAGTCATAAGTTCTGTCTTCTCCTGTTCAACTTCTGCTTGTTTGAACCATACATACATGTCCTTTATAAATTCTTGAACTTGCAGTACTTTGGGGTAAACATTTTTTTTTTTTTGGTCTATACTATAGAGCTGAGTGTCATAAGCATACATGTGGTAGCAAAGATTATGTTTGGGTTTTTTTTTTATTAAGTCTGAAAAGGGGGAAATGTTCAGGGTAAAAATAAAACAGATCCCTGAGGTACTCAATACAGAAGATTCTGTTCATGTGATTCTTGCTTTCCTATAGTGACACATTATTTCCGAATTGTTAGATATGATTTCACCCAGTTTAGAGCTGTTCCCAACATTTCATAAAGACGCCAATCCTCTTAATATCAAAATCTGATGATCAATTGTATTAAACGCAATCGAAATGTCAAGAAGATTGATTCGAGTCAAAGAATTATTGTCTATGAAATACCGTAATTCATTCGCGACTCACAACAAAGCTGTTTCTCTGCTATGATAAGCCCTACATGCAGATTGATAGGAGTCTTGTGATCCATTTTCCTTTAGATACTAACAAATCAATGTTTAAATACAAAGATTATGATAACTTGCCTTGTTACTACAATGCAGTGTGCACTGTAAAAGACTGATCTTTAATTAAAACAAGATTAAGATCATAGATGGCTAAAACTTATCATTAAAGTTTTCAGGGAGAAAAGATTAGTTTTAAGTCCTTAAATCATGTTATCCATGAAAGTCAAGAATTCACAAAGAGAGTGAGGTCAAGAACATGTAATTAAAAATAAGAATTTTAAATGGATATTGGAGTACTTCATAATCACTTTTAACATGAGATGTTGACATTGATTAATTAATCATGATAGTCTAAGGTGGGGAAATGTCGTTCCTAGTCTTGTTTCACATTTCGATCCATAGAGATAAAGATTTCATTGAGTCAGATTTAACTACTTCATTGTGCAAACATTTATTTTTTGTTTCTTTGTTTTGTTTACAGAAACTTATGGAAATAGAGATTTAAATAACTTACGTGTTTTTAGAGGTCCAGCAGAATAATCATGATCATGATGAAGCAGATATTCCTCTTCTCCTCCTTGAGATTTTGCTTCCAACCTTTGTACAATTACCTAAGATTTGCAAGAAAATACATTTGTTTCATTTAAAGGTTTTAAGACTGAGATCTTCAAAACTATCAATAGCATGCATGTCAAGTCCTTTACTGAGGACAATACTGCTATTAATAAACACCTACAACAATGGATCTCCTAACACGTCAGTATGGTAATTAAGACCATACAACCAAAACATGACAACATTTCCCTTTAATCAATCAATAATTCTTCTAAATAAAAATCCAAAAACAAAACAAAACAAACCCAAAATAAAAATGAAAAAGTACTTGTGGTATTAATACTAGCCATCATGTAGCCCCTACAACACTATTAGAATCACCTTGTCTTTCTGAGATCCCTCAGACTCCGTCTCGGAGAGAAGTTCATCACTTGAGGCGGATTCAACCAAATCAACAGGTTCTGGTTCCGGTACTGGCGGTTGTTCATAAGTAATTAAAGGTATTATATTTCTTTGAACTTTGACCTCTGTTTCTGAAAATATATGATATCAGCACAAAATTTAAAATAAAGTGGAACAATCACACTTCCGTTGAACAATATAACAGGAAAAATTCTTTAAATGCAGTCTAAAGTTGCTACATATCACATGCAATTTGGTCAATTTTTTTCATAGGTTTCTTTCTTACCTACTTATTATTCTTATGCCTTCTAAACAAAATTCAGAGCAAGGCAGAACACTTCTTGCCATTGACTTTAGTGCTCTACTTTTATAATACATTCCAGCTATTACCAAGGCCATAACAATGTTTGAAGTATATTTACAACCAAAAAAAAAATAAATAAATAAATAAATTCAGAGATAAACCTGACAACAAAACAAGATAATTTACAAATGGCATTCATACTTGGCTTTTTAGTTTTGGACTTTGGATTTGCAGAAGAGCTGTTTTGAAGAAACTGGTATGTTCTACAAGCATTTCTCCCCCTTCTCTCGACTGCATTTGTAAGCTCCAGGACATCTGTCAAGCTATGCAGAGCACACCTGAAATTTGCTTTCCAGCGTTTTGGTTCTGGAGGATCACCTTCTTTGTATATTCCTGAAACAAAAACATTTCTCTTAATTCAATAGACTAAATTGGTGAATTGCCTAGCAATGACAGAGTTGAGAGATTTTAAGAATAATTGGAGGTCTGACTGAAAATCTTTTTTTTCTCACTACTACACAATTGACCGTACTTTCATAACATTGTATTTATGTATATTTACAAGCTGAACATGTAATGAACATAGTGTTTCACCAAAGAATACAATTTCCACATCACATGCTGGCTGAAAAAATATTATGAAGCTTCTGTCATGAAAGACCACCAATATTGTACTTTAACATTAGAATATTTATTGTTTCGTTATGTTTCATAAAAACAAATTTTATACATAAGGCAGCAAAAAAATGCAGAGAAATTCTGGGAGCTACAAGTAGATAGATACTGCAACCTCTGTTCTGAAGAGAAACTAGATTCTTAAAAAAAAAAACCCAACAAAACACACAATATAAAAGCATCTATTGAAAATTGGAAATTACTGTTTAACCTATACACTCTCTAAGCCCACTACTGCCATCAACAAAACACCACCTGGTACAAAGAATGAATGGACTGGAAAAGGGTCACAGCAACATAAGTCCTGACAACATCTGAAGAGTGGAAACCCAGGAAACAAGCTTGTGATGTTTAAGTTGGTGGTTTGAAAATGCATATGTGTATATATATATATATATATATATATATATATATATATATTATAGAAGCAGAGTATCTAGATTCTTTTTCATACCAGTGTGCCTTGCCCATCTTTCAAAAACATCTCCATCAGTCTCAAGATTCCAGCCTAATCTTGATGCATGCCTCCAGGATATTTGGAAGATTCCCTGATGTCTATTTGTCCAGCGAAGACCAAAGACATTTCCCATATCCAACAATTCCATCAGCCATGGTCGCATACGCTGCCTGTCAATAGGTCTGACAGGTCGACGAGTACGAGCATCTTGGCCCTCAATTTCCTGCTGAGTTGGAAATCTTTCAAGGCCTATGAGAGGGACAGTCAACTTTTTGGGTGATGAGCTTGGTGCAGTAGAAATTTCCACAACATGACTTGGTTCAATGTTCTAAAAAAATCATAGAAAAAAACCAAAATTATTTTAAGAGGTCCAATATATAAATAAGCAACTTCTTGCTCAACTTTGACTTTCAGATTCTGTAAAATGATTAGCCCTCATTAAGTCATTTACAAATGTAAAGAAGTAAAAGGAAATTATATGTTGTATATATATATATATATAACAAATTACATGGCATTTAGGCATTTACAAAGCTTAATAGAAAGAAGATAAAAAAGCTCAATAAAGTATATTTACCATATCCATTTGTGCTTTACACTTGATTCTCAAAACACAAGCTGAAAGAAAAATGTAAAGAAACAAAAAGCTGTTCATTTTTTAAATGCATAGATAGAGTCTATAACCTGTCAGGTTTAAAGAGATATATGCATGAAGATGAGAATGCTTGTCACCTTTCAATGTTTTCAACATCATAAAAATAGCATTCAATGGGCGGACAACTCAATTTATGTCAGACGTCCATCCATACTTGCCAAAGGGAGACTTCTCCTTCATTCATTTGTTCAATCAAACCTGAATACAGGCTGTTTCATTTGTGTTTTAATGCTTCCCCAAGGCGTATTGATTTCTTTTCCTTGCTTTTTTTTTATTATAGATAGAACCCGCTGGTGGTACAAAAGTAGGGCGGATGGTCATACTGGACGACTTGCCCTTCTCTGTACCACTTTATGCAGGATTGTTTGAACATGGCGGCAGTTAGTGCAATGCGATTGATATGGCAGTGTGCATTAGGGAAAATAAAAAAAAGGAATCTTATGTTATGTACGTTTGAAAAAATGTTGAGTGTATACAAAAAAAAATAAAAAAAAATCACCCTACTTCCGTACCACCAGTGGATAGGCCTACCCACTACCGGTACCGAACACGCCTTAGATCTAGAATCTAGATATATATTATATTTTTATAAATACATCATGATTATAAGATAAAAATTTAGATGTAGATTCTAGATATAATATCTATCTAAATTGCATAGGTTCTAAATCTAGATCTAGACCTCTAGATGTAGATTTAGAGGCCCAGGTCTAGATTAAGATCTATAGATCTAGATTAAGATCTATAGATCTAGATCTAGATCAGAATCTAGATCATCTAGAATCTATATAGAATAGAGATCTAGATCTAGATCTAGAATCTGGATTAGATATATCTAGAATCACTAGATCTAGATTTAGCTTGGGGTTTTGACTATTCATAGACTGAAAATACAAAATACAAAGATACTCACAAAAAAAATGACAAAGATCTAACATATTGGAGATCTGAACTTCAAAAATGTAGGTTTTCTTCTAGATTTTGACTGAAGTGGGCATTTATCGATATCTAGTTAGGTTCCCCATGATTCTACTTCCACTTTTCTTTTCGCCATTCTCACCATGGAGCTTATAAAGTCAACAATAAAAGTAGATCTCGAGTTCCTATCAAAGTTTTATGTGTCCAGGTGATTTGCAACGACATAATATAGGAATAAATTTGTTATCAAACTAAAGGTAGGAAAGCAAATAATCGATCAAATGGCCCACATCAAATATCTAGATCTGTAGCTATCAAGTGAATTCAAAAATGAAATGGCAGAGGCAAAGAAGAGACTTGGCGACAGAAAACGAAAGTGAAACTAGACTTACATTTGCAATTTCCAAAGTATGAGCAATATTGGTGAAAATCATGGATCGAAACTACATTGCATCGTTCGAAAAGGTCATTAGGGTTTCTTCTTTCCAGCAGTGGTTACAGATGAACGTATAAATCTCACAAAACGATCGAATATCGTCGTCTATCTATTCAGTACAAACTTGTAAGGCTCCTTTCATTTTGACAAACGGAAGTTTTAACCTATGCATAATATTCAAGGGCATGTAACCGAAGACGCTACATTTTCCTTCTTTTAGAATGTTGTAGAGGGCGCTAGCTGTACATCTTAATTTATGCACACCTTTTATTC
>JBCJKE010210091.1:0-10040 GCA_039654525.1 Melibe bucephala
CTCTCTCTCTCTCCCTCTCCCTCTCTCTCTCTCTCTCTCTCTCTCTCTCTCTCTCTCTCCATGTTCTCCCTCTTTTCCTCTCCTTTCCTCTTCCTCCCATTCACTCTCATCCACTCACAGCCATTCACTCTCCCTCCATCATCCCTGCTATTGGTTCATACATCTTTCCATTTCAACGCAAATGCCAGCAGGTGTCGGTGAGCCTTGCCACGCGTTCCAACCAGAATTTCTGTCACACCTATCCTAGCCTGCTTCCACGAGGAAATTTGCACGTGGACCTCGGGGGTCACCTGTGCACAGGCCAGCCGCAGTGTCTGTAATCCTCTCACCGAGCGACGTCGAAAGCCGGCGATACGACCATTCCGTGTTGACCCCATAGTTAACCTTGACCTTTGCGATTGCTTATATCAAAGTTACGGGCAGATCTAGGGGTTAGGCTCCTTGCTTGACGTCTCATTGCGTTCACCGTTTGCCAGTCCATTAGTGCATGCAGCGCTTTTCGCATTGTACATATTTGCTGTCTGTGACTCACTCATTTCAAGGTCGTGCGAAGAGGTGCATTTTAGTGAAGAACAAGTAGTTTTCGTGTTAAGAATAAACTAAGGAAACAAAATTGACTCATTATGGCGCTCGGTTATGATGGTGGTAGTGATCACAATATTGTTCCTTCAAACAAGACCAAAAAGGAAAAGAAAAAAAAAAAAGAAGAAAAGAAAAGAAAAGAAAGATAAAAGACGGGAATAACGAGAGTGGAAGATTGAAAGAAAAATATTACTCTGCCTAAGATTTTATTTTTAAATTGTCCCGTAACCTTTTTTTTTTCTCCTTGATACGTATTTTTATTTTCTTGCTATCATACTCAAATCCATTTTAGCTATTTTGTGAACTAAAAACAATGATGATAAAGATAAGGCTTTCTGGGAAAATGAAAAAAAAAACCCAACCTAGCTCACACTCAATATGCATGCGTTGCTAGCAATATACTTCAGCATCAATCACATCAGATGGAAAGTGCGATACAGAAATTAAACGAAGAATTGCAATTGCAACAGAAAGTTTCAGAAAAATGAGCTGTATGGATGTGAGTTTTGGAATATATCAGCAAGAATGAGAAAAAGATCAGAAGCAACAGAAATGCGGTTTTTAAGGAGAATGTTAATCTCATGGCAAGATAAGGAGAGTAATAAAGGAGTAATAGAAGACGAAAGAGTAGAGAGATCCTTAATGAAGACAATCAAGAAAATACAGCTAAACCTTATAGACCATATAAATAGACATCAAGATCTTGAACATCTAGCCCTTAGCGGAAAAATTGAAGGGAATAGGAGTCGAGCGAGGTAGACAGAGAATAACATATTTATATAGCGTAAATAACTGGATGACATAAAACTAAGAGTAATACAATAATATGAGCTATTGGAGAATGTCTGAGGATAGAAGTTAATGGGGTGCCATATTCACCTATTTCTGTATCGGACCTGGTACTTGTAGAAGAAGAAGCAATAAACACAATAAATATTCATGCTATTCTTTGATATTTAAAGATACAGGCCAATAAATCTAGTCGGTCTATTCGAGGGGATGCGGGTAACAATTTATCTTCGAGGAAAATGTTTGTTGTTAATTCAGACAACTCCCATGACATTTATGCAATACGATGAGATGCCTTCCATCGTAAATGTGATTCTCAGATCTATGCAGCTTGCCATTCTCTCAGAACAAATAATTCCGATCAAAGAAAGGGGACATTGGGGAAAAGGTGCACTCTATTTTCCTTCCCTCGGTTTTCCTATTTCTTGATTGAAACTACCAGTCAGTACACTTTTATGCACACAACACGTTGGTGTCTCAAGTTCATCATGTGAAAATAAAATGTCTTATTTTGTCTGTATTTAACGGTGTGCTTCAGATTATTTAGAAATCTCTCAAAGACCACCCAATTACCTTTAAAACCTGTGGAATTGAATAAAGGCCTTGGTATATTGGATAGTATGTCTCTTGGAAACTGACCATCGTGTTTTTGCAACCTTTCATTCAGGACAACTTCATCGATCTATATGTGTGTGCTCAAGGTCCCAATCATCAAGGTTCGAGTTATCTGGACGTTGGAGTCATGCAACATGCGCAAATGCCTTAGTGTCTGTCTGTACGTCTGTCTCTGTCCCTAACAGTTTCCATTTTTTGTGGATGGGCTTAAACTTTGATCCAATGCCAAACAGTGGTAGAATCAGTACAGCACATGTACATACACACACACACACACACACACACACACACACACACACACGGAAGTTCATTTGGCAAGTTAGAATCTGCTATTCGGCGACATGGTGTTCTGGTAGCTGATAAAGCCCACATGTTGCAATTCTAATCTTGGCAATGTCGTTTTCTTCAAAGGTGTCACTCGAAATTTTGATGCAACCAAGACAATTTCTTCAAACCATTTTTGCATACACCAAGACATACACAACAAACGAACGCCCTTTGAGGTGAATCTAATGATCAGAGGAGTTGCATATCGCCCATCGCCATTACCTTCTCAAAATTGAACAAAAAGACATCGAAATATTGTCCATCGACTGATATCTTTAAAGTCCCTGTGCTGTGGGAGTCATTTTATCTTCGTAATCAAAGGATCATACCATTCATTTCCAAACTGACATCTGTCTTAAAAGATACAAAGATGATAGACGGGTTCAGCAATCGTCACTCATTTACTCATCTCCGGGTCGTAGGAGCACCACAATTGAAACAGCATCGTTCTATCTCTACGAAATTGCTGGTCTCGACGTCCTTAGGAGAGTGGAGGTATCCCATCATGACCCACGACGTCCTTAGGAGAGTGGATATATCCTATCATGACCCACGACGTCCTTTGGAGAGTGGAGGTATCCTCTCAGGACCCACTCGCTACAATTATCGGACCCACTACAATTTCCTGTCTCCTCTCTTCTTTTTCCTAACTCGGCTGTTGTACCTTGGATGGAGTATGGTCTTGGTGAGGGTATTGTGTCAGGATAATTTTGTATGACAAGCCATACAGCTTCATTTAATTTATTGCTGTTTGTGACAGCATGTGTTCGTGTTTGCTGTTAGGGAATCATCCGAGTCAACACACATTTATAAATTATTTGTTCATTATAGGAGATTCCTGGGGCGTTTCAATCGGCCATTCTACGGGGTAAAATTCTTTGCAATGAAACTAAAGACCAAGCATTTAGTCTGCTGAATCCCTTACAGACTGACAGGATATGCTTCGAAACAAAATTTCCATTGGATTGCCAATGCATGACTACTAGATTTAATTTCCTTTCGCAGAAGAGTCATGCGACTTTTCCAACTGCTTTGCTTTATTTATGGCTGCTGTGAGTTGCCTACATTCCTGCCTGTGCTGTGCCGTTGTTTATATATTAGAGGTCTTGTAGTGTCTTGAATTGGATTGGCACCTGTGAGATTGTCTAAATTATCACAAGTGTTTTTGTTGGTCTTCCTTTCCTTTCTCCTTGATCCTTAAGATTGAAATGCGTACCAATACATACCAATGCATAAATTATAAAGACTGGAGAAATTTCAGCGTCACTGGAACTATCTAATACTTTCTTGGTAATATATTGTGACATAAGAATTTGAAGTCCATTTTTAAAAGGGAAAACCTCGTTCCTCATTTTCACTTACTGACTCACACCCATTCAAAAGGAGTTGATTGAGTCAATTAGCCTCCTTTACTCATTTACATCGCAAATAAATCCAATTAGATCTTTATCCTCCATTGCAATTTTGATTTGCGATAAGGCTATTTAATTTTGTTGCATCGACCTTGAGTCCATACTTCCATCTATCTACGGTAACGGAATCCCATCACGACTTGGACGTTTGGCCCGTCTCCGTGCAATCGAGTCGGAAACTCTAATAGATGTATCAAACTCTGGCCTTATTTTTTTTATTGTGGCTCATGATTCACTGGCAATTGGTCTGTGGGCAGAGTAGAAGATTGGGTTTTCACTAATGGGCTCATCTGGAGGTACTTCATAAACTATACCACGACCTTCAAGTTCTTGTTATCCTTGATTATTCCCCTTTCCAATGCCGAGTCCTTGCCAAGTCGTTTTGAAATTCTCAGATCTTTTCAAGACCAATCAAATTGTTTTGCTCTGCCAATTCTCCCATGGTAATTTCACAATATATCGCTCCTCTTGGAATGCGATGGAACTGTACAACACACTGACCCTCTTCTTCCTTCGTACTATTCCAAACTATTCCACATCAGTCAGGTTCCCTGCGTGTCGTCGCATTGGAAATTGTGGCGCTCCATTTACTTCTACAGCCAGACGTTTGAAGGTTCTCAAAGAGGTCTGGTCCAGTAGCTATCTGGTAAGGCCTGAATCACATCTCTTGGTCGCCGTCTGGTCTATTTGCCTTCAACTGCGTTTACGGTCAAAAATTCATTACAGAGACAATTCATATCAATCTACACGAAAAATATAGCTCATTGATGTTTTCAAGAACCAGCGACAATCCGCACAAACTCTGTATCCTACGCAGACTGACATTTTGCAATAAATTGTTGACAAACTGAAATGTATAAATAGCCCAAGCTCTCTGGTGTACATGTATCGATATTTATCTGACTTAATTCCTACCAATGATCCAAGTGTTTGTCTTAACCCTTTCCTTTCCCAGTGTATTGCCAATATCAGAGGGCAGCTTTGGCTTTTGTATTTGTTCACATCAAACAATGCTTTTTGAAGGCCTAATGTAAATTTTCCTACGAACTGCTGTCATTTTACCATCCTCAGAATAATGCATATGGATTTAAGAAAGTTCCTGTTCTCACACACATGCAGGGATTAAGTTGGCCTTTGAATATTATTACCGTTTTCAGCACTGGCATTGTAGGGTTCATTTCACAACAGGGGATGATGTTTTCTCTAATTCTGGCATTACGTAAAATGGTGGACTTATAATTCTTAATTTGTTGTCCACTAACACTCAGAAAAGACAAACCTTTCTGAAAAAAAACAAAACAACACATACTTTCTTACCTGCAATTCCAGATCATTCGACGATGGACACTTTGATATGACAAGTCCTTTGCCACAAAGATGGGGAAAAGGCGCCTCTGCCAGCTCTTCCGCTGCAGAGCCGAGACGGAAGAGAACTTATTGGCGTTGCCAGTCTTTGTTTCTATCGTCGAAGGCTAGTCACACCTTTAGTTTGTGATCGACAAGAAGAGTTAAGGTTACCCATACTTGTCGCCTTTAATATCAAGGGTTTTCCTACTAACTGTGAATGTGTGTTTGAGCTTACATGAAGGGTCCAAAGGTCACTTCTCTTTGGATTTGCGAGCGGGAGGCAGACAGGTTCAGGGCAAGCTAGTGTCAAAACATATCCCTTCCTTTCTCCCGAACTGTTGATCGTGCAGTCCCGTAACTGATGTCTGTCAAAAACAACCCACTTATAAGGGATAACCTTGGGCTTTTGGAAGAGACTGCTATTATGTAAAATTTGCCCTCTACTGACAATTCTGCGATCTAGACAATTGCAGATAACTTGTCATAGAATGATTGCCATTACCTGGAAGCACGGCTGAACGATGGAAGCTCGATTTGTGGCAGTTTGACCAAGATTGTCTGTCTGACTGTTGAATCAGCATCCCTTTCCTCCAATTAATGACGGCGTGCTTCCAATTAACGTTCCCCTGCCTTGCTCTCACGGAAGAAATAATTCGCTCCAAAAGGAACGTCCACCTTTCTTCAAATCACTCCACACGGAACGTCTACCTTTCTTCAAACCGCTCCTCACGGAACGTCTACCTTTCTTCAAACCGCTCCTCATGGAACGCCTACCTTTCTTCAAACCGCTCCACACGGAACGTCTACCTTTCTTCAAATCGCTCCACACGGAACGCCTACCTTTCTTCAAATCGCTCCACACGGAACGTCTACCTTTCTTCAAATCGCTCCACACGGAACGTCTACCTTTCTTCAAATAGCTCCACACGGAACGTCTACCTTTCTTCAAATAGCTCCACACGGAACGTCTACCTTTCTTTTGTCCCACCTTTTTGACCTTGTGACATATGTTAAATGGTATGTTATATCTACTATTTTAATTTTTACTTTAATCCTTGCATTTGTCTGTCTTGTCAACCAAGAAAACAATTTTCCCACTACGACAATAAAATGTTATGGAAGTATGGGAACAGCCTATGCTAATCAATCAACATTTACGTCTGGTTTGAGGAAGATGAGAAATGTTAATGGCTCTGCACACTTGTTCGCCTGTCCCGACGGGAACGTTAAGCATTCGTTTGTACCCAGTCCTGTCTGTTCCATCATGATGACCATGCGCATTTAACGCTGGCGACCTGTTCCTCTTTTCCTTTCTGTGCTTCCTTCATTTTTCATTATGCTTTCCTATCCTTTTTTTTTACCTAAATATTTCAATACTTTGGTTCGCTTCGTTGTGAATAAAGGGATTAATATGTGCTCGCAACCTTCTGCATACTTCTTCGTTTGATATCCAGCCTGATCTTGCATTCCCCATCCTACCGAAAACCATTTTTTTTCTTTGTGAATATACCATTTTACTTTTTTGTTATACGGTGTTTTAGTTCCCGAAATGTCTGTCTTCAGCCTTCTCTGTTCAGACATTTTCTGTTTCTCTAGATCGTCTATATAATTATCTTCCTCCCACTTCCTACGGGATCTATCTTTTGATCTCTTCCCTTCCGAAAACGAATAGTTCAAATTTTACAATATGCTTTTGCATCGCTTTGTGTATTGCCCTTTATTTGCGCTACATAGAGAGGAGACGAGATCTGGGAGGCCCCGTCACACATAGGCCATTTTACTGAGGTCAGGCATCATGCCTCAACTCCCAGATAAAGCGCTTTTCCCTGTGGTATTTTGCGCGCCAATCGCCGCTCATCGACCAACATAAAAGGCACATTGTTGTATGGTTTATAAATGTTGACTTTCTTCCTTTTACATGAAACTGTTGACACATGTAGGCACAGTCCTAATGTTTGAGGGAGAACGGAAGTCATGATGAGGACGCATGCGCGGCGGTCTATGGCCAGACTGTGATCGCGTTTTGCTTTCGTCGTCTATGGCGCCCGCCTCGAAGACGCTTACTTATATTGGTAATTTTAAGAGTTTTACAAGAGGATAGTTTTGGTGGTATGGCATGGTGAACAGAGTTATGGCGATGTAATAAAGCATCGTCGAAATGGTTGGTATTTGAAGATCCATTCCTGAAATTAATTTATAAAAGATTGAAAAAACACATTTAAAATCCTTTTAAATTATTTTAAAAGGTTCATAAAGCATTCACAAATATCATAGTATAAAACCTAAAAGTTGAATCTAAATAGATCTTGAAATAGAAATCGATATGTAAGAGCACATACGAACACAGCTGCCTGCAAGAGGCGTTGAACTACATCATTGAATTCATTAATTTAGTCCTTGCAATACATTTTCTTATTGTATTGAAGAAAAAGAAACCAAGCTTAACAGATACATCAATGTAAGTTTACTGAAACATAAAGAGATAGAAATCAGGATAGTTCCCTCGAACAATTTGTTTGTGAAACTTTGGTAGACTTTCGTCGCAATTTGCTCCACTCGATGTCACAGCGGATAAAGGCTCTTGATTTCATCGAATATGTTGATGAATGTTGTTGATGTTCCAGTGTGGTACTTCTGACTTTTCTTTTCAAAAAATGACAATTCTTTTGTACAGAAAAGATTCCATGCAAGAAGAGCACATGCTTGTAGGCACAAGAGATGGATATCACAGACAAAAAAATGCACAATGTTTTCACTGATACTGTGGGAATTTTGTGGACATCACATTAAAAAAGCTTTCAAGCAATGGTTTCAGGTAAGTACAAAGCAGCTTGCCGCACGAAGAGATAGAAGCGAGTGACATTGGTCACACTACCGTGTTTACATAACACTGCCTTGTAACAAAAGTACAATCTTGATCGTCCTTTCATCCTTTTGTGGCTGCCCTTATCCGGTGTTGGCGCAGACGGCTGATTAAGCCAATCATTGATCGGCAGACGCAGGTGTTGGCAGTGGGGGCAAGGAAACTGTCCGGCTTGGTCAAGATTGGTCCTTGGCGCCTTTCTTCTTGTCCGTGCGGCTGTCACTTCAGCTCGCCCTTTCTCCTCCACGTTGTCATTCGCACCAATGTCTGTCCAAGGCATTCGGCTCCAGCTGTTTGGTAGGGGTGCCAGCGTGTTTGATGTTGGACAAAATTACCATACAAATATAATACATATCTACAAATTCCAGCAAAAACGCTAAGACTACTATGAAGTTGGGTTTTTTTTTTACGAAAGAGCCCAGGGCCTAATCCTGGAGAGTTGTGTGAATAAATACAAGTCTGGGTCAGACACCTTAATATAATGCAAAACTAAACTAAAAGTATTGGCAAGGGCAGGGTAGGATGAATTAAAAACAGTGCAAAGGGCCATGGTAAGAAAAAAGATGTATATTAAGATTACTGATAGGATACTATGCCAGACAATAAGATACACATCAAAAATTATCCGTCACACTATATTCGATTCGCACACGTGCGCCCGCACTATTAAACGGACCATGGCCTAAGTCGAGTGAAACATCCATGTGAGAATATACAGGCGGCACGGAGACCAATGTCCAATATTTTCTCTAAAATAATGTTGCCACAGACAGCGGAGAGTTTCCATAATGTGGAATTTCAATGGCAATTGTGTTGCCTTTTACCAACATCCTGTCCCGGTCGATCGAAGGGAAGGGGGTTGGAAACATCTGAGTAGTGGCCTGTCTGTGCCATTCCTCTTCAAGTCTTGATATTCTCTGACCAGGACATTCTCGGTTTTCTCTTTTCACCGGCCATCTTGTATTGCGCACTGCATGCTGGTCTTGCACAGGGTGTTGTGGTGACATACGTGGCCAAACCAAGCTGTATTATTTCTTTTGACAATGCATGGCGAGTAGGGGTTCCTGTGGGCTAACAAACTTCGCCCCAGACAAATCCATTTGTTTTGTGCTCCTTGGATGATATTTTTATTAGCCATCTGTGACTCTTTTGTTTTCAAAGGTTTGTATTATGCGTTCTGATTCTGTTAGGAGTGTCCAGGTTTCACAACCATAAAGAAAAATTGATGTGACCAGTGATTTGCTGTCTGAATCTAGCTTTAAAATAAATGTCACTTTTCCGTATTTTGTTCAATTTGATCAATTTGTTTATTGCTGCTCTAGCCGTGGCAAAGCTTGTGTGAATTTTGACGGCGCAGCAAGTGCCATCATTAGGCAGTGTTGCCCCAAATATTTTAAGTTGGACGCTTCCTCCAGTTGCTGACCTCTCATGACGATGTTAGCATTTATGTCTTGTCGAATTTACCATAATTTTGGTCGTTTCTGTGCGCACCTACCTCCATTTCATACGCACCAGCTGATTTGTCTAATCTGTTGGTAAGTTCATACAGCTCTGTGTTTGTGCCTGCCATGAAATTCGATATTATCTGCTAATCGCAGATTACAGGCGGGCCAGCCGCCGATTGAGATAGTGGTCTGGTGCTCGTGGAGGGCTTCCTGCATGATTGTTTTCCAAAAACAAATTTGAAAGGTGGGGGGGGGGGGGGGAGAGGATGCACCTAACTCGACTCCGACTGTTCTGAAGAATTCGCATGTTTGGTTTTTGAGAACCCCGTGGTGGCATTCGCATAAAGGGGCCTGGATGATGTTTGGTTCTTTTAAGATGTGCCAGAGACTTTATACAAGACTCGGTCAAAGGCCTATTTTGAATCTATAAAATTGTGGAAGAGGACCCTCTGGTGATCCAGATGTTTTCTTTCAAGATTCAACAGTTAAAAAATCTGTTCAACTGTCCTGCTTCACCTTGTATAACAATGATGCCTTTTTTGCCGTTTTAGCTATTGTGGATTCTTCTTCTTCAGGTGCCAGATCTGAGGCAGACATCGGCGATCATGTCACGCCATTCACCTCTCTGCTCAGACAGTCTTAGGAAGTTCATGCTATTAT
>JBCJKE010210202.1:0-10040 GCA_039654525.1 Melibe bucephala
GATCTTTCCATATGATCTTTCTCTAAGAATAATGATCTTTAACTAAGAATCACAATCTTTTCCTATGAATAAAGATCTATCTCCTTGAATAATGATCTTTCCCTATGAATGAGGTTCTGATCTTTCTTAGGTTTTGTGAAATTAATGTTTTTTTGCTCCAGTTGAGTTACTTATACTGGATTTTCGATTCTCTTTCCTCCTTTTTTGGTAATTAATTATTAAATAGGAATTTAGAAGCACTGCAAGGTTATACATACATACATTGGTATGTATTTCATACAAAACATAAACATACACACATTAATACAAATGTATACATTGAAGAAAAACAGTCCCTGCCTCTCCTGTGAATCAGTTGGTCTTTTTAAATATGAATACAGCTTTCTTAGTCACAAATACTTCGTCATTCATTGAAATCAACTTTCCCTGTTGTTATGAAATGATTTTCTAATGCATCTTCTTTTATTTTTTCATACATTGTCCAACTTCTGATATATATATTTTAACTATTTTCTTCCCATAGTTGGAGGATTTGAAACAAAAACTTGAAGAGGCTGAGCATAGAGCTCTTGAGAATTTGGAGCTAGCGTCATCTAAAGACAGTCAATATGATAAGCAGGTATGAACACTGCGTGAAGGCCTGTGTCATTTTCTTTCATCTTTAGTAGGAGCCACACTTTGGAACTAAAGCTTTGGAAGGCCTTTCGTGTCCATGTTGACCATCTTGTAGCAGTGGCATTGCTACACCTGGGCTGGTTTTCAAAGAGGAGTATGGATGCCCAGCCTCACTCCCATCCTCTCTGATTTTAGCCTCTTCTACTTGAATTCAGAGTAACGAACTGGTCAATAGGTCTGAGGTACAAGAGTTTGGAAGGATGAATGAGTCTGGAAGAATTGTTGGTAGGAATTGAATTTTTGCCAGGGAGGCGGCCGAAATTGCTAGCTCTTTTCGATTTTACCCACCAAGTATTCTTTTATATGTGCAAAGGTACATGGGACCTCCTAGTTTTCCTGATAAATGTACAATTTGAGTGTTACCTTATCCTCAAATCTTTTGACTAAAATGACTAGCCGTATGGTGACTGCCCTACCTCTAAATTTAGGGCAGTCTGTGGTCTCGAAGTAAAAGTCCATTGCTACTTTTGCTGGTGTGTTTTGGTATCTTCGCAGTATGTGGCCGAAAAGTCTCCACTGTTGTTCCAAAACATAGAGTGACTGGTGTTAATCTTGGTATTTTTCTGAGTCTTGTTTTAGATTTGTTGGGTATTTTATTCCTTAAACTGTTCTTGGTAATGTATCCACCCTTCCTTTATCTGTTTTTGTATCATGTAAAAATTGATTTATTTATTCAGAAGCATGAATTTAGTATAGCATTGTCCTTTTGGTGAAGATTTAAAGTATGGGACAAACTTGCAGAATTGTTTAACTTATAATTATAACCTCAATGATTATTGGATAGACTCTACTATTTTTAGATGTTAAGTCTGAATATGCCTTCGATTCTACGTTTTATTATAAAAGAAAAGAAACTCAGGAAGAAAACACTTCTTGAATCGTTTCAAGAAATATTTTATATATTTAATATAAATATAGCAATTAATATAAAATTAATATTTTATATAAAGTGTTAAATAACTGATGATTTTGTTTTTGTCCTAATACATTCAATGCATATAATTTTTTTTTTTTTTTTTAACAGATTCAGAGCTTAGAAGTTGAATTGAACAAACAGAAGGTGTTACAGGCCTCGTCGGAGAATGAATCAAGGTCAAAGATCATATTGCTTGAAAAGGAGATGTCAGAGGTCAAGGAATCAAAGAGACTCGAAGGGGAGCAATCCACTTCTCAAATCGTAAGCAAAATAAGAAACTCCTTTTGTGCTGTGGTTTTCTGAACTTTTTTTTTTTTTGTTTTTTTCAGATGTCTGAACTATTTCTTGTTTTTGTTTTTTTGGGTTTTTTTTGTTTGTTTGTTTGTTTGTTGTTTTTTCCCCCCTTTTTTTAAATAGCAGGCTTTCTTCTTTCATTGCCAAACATAAAATTCAGTCAGATTTTTTAATACCACCCATTCTCTCTATGGCTTCAATTCAAGTCTATGAGACATGTAAAATCTTTAATTTTTGAAGGCGGCATTAGGGTCCCTCCTCTCCAAGTCCCTTTTGATGTAAGTGTGTAAACCTCAAAGACAAAAAATGTTATTTTGACTGTGGGCTTAGAACTGCTTTAGGCTCTGTAGAAAAGTTGGCCCTGGATAGAGCTTGGGAAAGAACGTTTGTATCACATTTCATCATCTCTTAGAACCATGCTGAAAACTTGCTTTGAACACCTTAGATCTGTTCTGCATATCCAACTTCACAAATGAGTCATGCCCTCAGAGCTGCCTGCCATCCCAGATTTTCAAGAATCTTCCTGCAAAAACGCATGTAATCACACCATCTCGTAGGGCATTTAAAATTCTAAAAAAATGGGTCAATTGACACATTTAGTGCCCAATTATATTGGCTGTAGTGGGACTGATAAAATTTACAGTTAAAAGAGCTATAGATCCGGGTTTGTGTATTGACGAAAGTAGAAATGTCTCTCAAGTCTTTTACTTCTACTACCGAGCCCTCTTCTTGGCCTACGTTTACTATGAAAAGGCATATTTTGTGTTGCTTGGATTTTTTAGGCTAGGCTTAGATCTTGGTGTCACTTGAAGTCAAAATTATAGCACTATGAATCTGCAAATAATATCATGTGTGCGAATGTGTGTGTGTGTGCGAATGTGTGTGTGTGTAGATTTTACTGCAAACAATCACAATCAGTGTTTCTGCATACTCCTCCTACCTGAGTTTCATTATCACCAAAGGCCTTGTATAAGTCCATGGTATTTACTAAATTCATTCCTGATTTTTGGATCAAATTCCCGATTTTCACCTTTATGACCCAGCATTTTTGTTTGCCGGGGTAAGCATCCTTGTGTACAGTGAGTAAGCCTGCCATGGACTTATGTCATTGGACATTCGCTTGAGATTGCTTTTCAAGTTGCCTTAGTCTCTAACGGTAATGCTGTCAAATTTTCAGGGGCTGCAAAAAATAAATAAAAGTAATGTATAAGACTATTGGTGTAAAATGCTGAAACATGTACCATGGCTTGTGCTCTTGATTTTTCAGTGCCTTGAGAATGACATTAGGGAAGTTGAAGAAAAACAATCGGGTTACAGTTATCACAAATCTTGAGTCTTTAGAGTAAATCAAACCCGAGTTAGATGTCTCTTGGGTTTGTTATACTATAAGCAGTTTTCCATGACCATGTCTCTGTTAATTACCTGTTGTTTTGCACTCTTTGAATTATTTGATTGATTGATCAAATTAATTTATAACTATTTACCTATAATTATTTTTATCTTTATTTATTTTTCTTTTTTATTTCTTCTCAGGCTGACTTAGAGGAGAAGAGAAGTCAATTAGAAATAGAGAAAAAGTCCTTGGAACAGCAAATTAACAAACTTCAGGTAACAAGGGGCAATTTTATATTTCATTTCAGAATAATTTCACATTCTGTCGAGATATTTTAAGTATATCAGGTGATTACAGGTTCATTTTTAGGTCTGCCTACTTCTTTAAGTGAAATTTTTTTTGTTTTTTGTTTTTTGTTTTGTTTTTGAAAATACAAACTAAAGCACAAGCACTCATAAAGTGGATGCTGTTAATAATATTAATTGAAGTCAAGGACAAAAAGCCCATAACAAATATATTTTGCTTTCATAAAGTGGTGAGCGGGTATTTGAGTAGCCAATACTACCTGTAATTGTAAGACCTGCTACTGACAACTGACCACTGCCATTACTACCAGAAAAGTAACCAAAAAAAAAAAAAAAAAAGACAAAAATAACAATAAAGTTGAATCTACTTTTCCACCACTTTATCTCCCAATGCAGATTTACACCTTTGATCCTTATTGACATCAACCGGCTATCACCTTTTATTGTGTTACACACACAAAAAATAAAATGACTCTCTTTTCACCTTTCAGGCAACGTTGAAAGAAAAAGATGAGACGATGATATCACTGGATAAACAAATGAAAGAGAAAGACCACGCCGGGGAGGGCCAGAGCAACATAGTGAGTGTGACGTGTTCTAGCTCCTTCCTTTTGGGATCTTCAACTCTGCACTTTTAAGATCAGCAAAGTTTAAAACAAAGAGATTCACAGGCAGTTTCTACCGTAAAAACGTTTTTTCTGACATTGGATGCATTTTTCAAATTTTATTTATTTACATCACCACTGCCACTACTATCACCTCTACCACTACCATTATCAGCACTACTACCACCACCACCATCACCACTACTGCCACTGCTACTACTATTGCTGCTGCTACTGCTATTACTACTTCTGCTCTTGCTGCTAATTACGATTTTTATTGTTGTTGTTGATTACTTTTTGTCCAGATTACTTCGTTACGAAGTCAGATCAGCCAGTTGGAGGTAAAGCTACAGAAAGCCGTAGACGAAAGAAGTGCCTATGAAAGCCATCTCAGGGTATCAGAGGAAGGTAAGTGGAAATGTTACCTCAAGCCTTTGTCAGTGTCAACGTCAGGGTTTTTACTTTAGCTGTTTCTTTTTGAATACTGGCAACAGGAGCAGGTGTGTATTAACAATCCACTTTGTCAGTCAGATTGGGCAAAACTTATAGATGACCGCCAAACCTGGTGAAAAAATATCAGGAAAGTGGTCCGTGATTTCGAGGACACTCACTGGAACCTCACAAACCAAAAATGCAATCACAGGAAAGAAAGGTTGAAAGAGCCTCCTCCGCCTGACCTATCTTTTTTTTTTTTTTTTTTTTTTTGTGAAATTTGCAACGGGACATAGATCACACATCGACCTTATCTATGTCAACAAAAACCATGAAGCCTAAAGCCAATTGGAGAAAATGTGCAGATTCTACAAACTGACATTTGCTACACAAGAGAAACAACTTAGCAGTAAACTGACATTCGCTACACAAGAGAAACAACTTAGCAGTAAACTGACATTCGCTACACAAGAGAAACAAGATAACAGCAAACTGACATTCGCTACACAAGAGAAACAAGATAACAGCAAACTGACATTCGCTACACAAGAGAAACAAGATAACAGCAAACTGACATTCGTTACACAAGAGAAAGAACATAGCGGCACAGTTAGAAGGAAATGAAGAATATGTAGAACTTGATACTGGTAGTAATCAACACAGATGTGGAAAGATGTTTTTTGAGGGTTTTTTTGTCAGGGTTTTTTTCCCCTTAGTCAGTCTACTTGTCATATACTATATTTTGCTAAGTCTTTTAGTGACAGTTTCTAAGGTTGGTATATTTTAGAAAGGGACGGTTGCAACATTCCTTTTGCCCGTGGTAATTAATTCCATCTGGTTTCACCCAGAGAAGGGAGGGCTCCTGGACAAAAGTGCTGACCTGTATCACCAGATGGAGGGCGTGAAGAAGAGCGAGCAGGAGTGCCGCCAGGAGCTACAACGCACGCTGGACCTCAAGGCTCAAGGGGAGGCACATGCGCAGACTGTTGAAGCATCGCTACGGCAACGGTTAGAGGCACTGGAGAAACAGGTAAGTCGTACATCAAAGGACACTGATTTGATCGTGTTTGTAGAGATAGATGCATCGATTGTGACTGCAGGTTTCCTGTTTGGGGTCTTGCTCG
The DNA here is from genome assembly GCA_039654525.1 of Melibe bucephala. Lineage (NCBI taxonomy): Eukaryota > Metazoa > Mollusca > Gastropoda > Nudibranchia > Dendronotidae > Melibe > Melibe bucephala. The sequence continues at coordinate 5,685 of JBCJKE010210202.1, forward strand.
TCATACGATGCTGAGGTTTGGTCATTTGGAAAGCTCTCCTTTCAGTCTCTCACTTTACTCAGGGTTAGAATGAGAACTAAATTAAAGGCAGAGGAAAATTTTGTCACTTTGTCAGAGTGATGCCTCCACAGAAATGACTTCTATTCTGTACGCTTCCTAGAACTTGTGGCAGTGCTTGGGGGGGAAATGACCCTCCAGGAAGCGCCGTAAAGCACATTAAGTATAAAACTTTAGTGAATAGGCATGCTGGGTAAGAACTCTGATTTTTTTTTTTCTCCGGCTATCGATACGATTTGACTCTCCATATTCATCTGGTTTTGAATCTAACCTTTTTTTTTTCCAGTATATGAAAGCTGTTGGTTTGTTTTTGTTCCTTGAAATTTCCCCCGATTTCCGATTACGCATTGGCTGATTTCGATCCTTGGATAGATCTTCCGCTTCCTATTCAATGTTGACGCAAAACATTTTTTATCTTCCCTTTCCTAACTTAGGATACTATGTGTTTCTCTTGTTTATTTATTGGTTTTTTTCCCCTTTTGTTTATGTCCACTTTCATCTCTTTTAACTTTCACTACAATATCCAGCCTAAGGTGCAAAGAAAGCAATGATGGCTTACTGACGCAAAATTTAGAGATGCTTTTGGTTATTAATATTCAAGATGTGAGGATAGGCTTTTTGTCTTTCCATAAGCCTCCTTTTTCTGTCCAGCGCTAGGTTTCTGTGGGACCACTTAGTTGTTTTGTTGGGGGGGTTTTGTTGTTGTTTATTGTTTTGTTTTTGTTTGGATTTTGTTTTTGTTTTCTTTTTGTTGGGCTTTTGGGGGTTTTTTTGTTTTTTGGTTTTTTTTTTTTTTTATAGTTTTTTTTGGGTTTTTTTTTTTTTTTTTTTCGAAAGTGATCTGAATCTAGCACTAAACGTAACCAAGCCATCTGGCATCGCTCCATTTTGTCCCAACAGATCTTATTTGGTGATAGTGGTGGGTCAGTCGATTCAGAGAATGCGTCAAAGGCAGCTTTTCCTGGAATTCCTCAGATGGTCCATTGCAACACACTCATATAATAATATATACATTGTGTATATATATATATAGCATTCATTCATTCGATATTATTCTTCCTACACTCATGATATTTGTGTGAATTTTTTTTTATTATTATTGTTATTGTTATTCTGCTTCTTTATTCAAAAGATTGAGGAGAGTGAGATTTCCAAAGTGGAGACAGGCCTCTACTCCAACCGCATTGATGAAATGTCCGACACAATTACTTCCCTTCAAACTCAGCTGGCTGAGAAGACGAGGGTAGGACACTTTTTTTTCTCGTTTTTGTTGTTGTTGAAACTTTTGACGGCAATGCCAATTGTTGTGGTGAGACTTTATTATGCTGGACTTTTGAGTAGTAGTAGCAGCAGCAGTAGCAGTAGTAGTAGTAGTAGTAGTTGCAGTAGTAGTAGTAGTTGTAGTAGGAGTAGTAGTAGTAGTAGTAGTAGTAATAGTAGTTGTAGTAGTAGTGGTGCTGTATTCAGGTATTTCAGGGAGTTTTTGTTCAGTTATTGTAAAGATGCCATAGAGCCCTTTAGATGTCAACTCCCCTGAAGTAAATTCCTAGTTAGAGTCAACTATTGTCACCAGTCCTCATATACCCTGTATTAGTTGATTATGGCTCAATACCGATATTGTCAACTCCATCAGTGCTGCAGGCTGAATCGAGAATTGTTAGGAAAAAAAGCAGCAGCAGCTGCCACTCACATAGCATGTTTACTTTTCATTAAGTCAGTCTGGATGACTAATAAAAGTAAGAGTACGGTAATAAAAATAATATGAGCTTTTTGAGATTGTCTGAGGATAGATGTAAATGGGGTGCCTTGACATTGCTCCATATTTATAGTTATTTGCTTTCATATCTTCCCCCTAAAACAACTTGCCAACATGTTTGCAGTTCTCTTAAGATCATATTTTCCCACCTATTTGCCACCCAGACGGTCAAGAAACAAGAGCAAACGCTAAAGGATCTTCGAGTAACACTACAAAGGGAGCTCAAAGTGCAGGCGCTTCCCAATGACGAACCAGCCGACTCCAATATGAACAACGGCTCTCCTCTGACCTCCACGTCTTCACCATCCACCAGTCGCAAGCTGACGGACAGCCCGTACAGGCCAGAACCCCTGACCACGCCCCGCCCTCAGTATCCCCCTCACAGCTCATCAAACTCCTTCCCATCTGGCAGCTCAGGGAAAAGTACATACGGCAGCAGTCAGTCGCCAGCCGTCCTGCCCCTCCAGTCTTCGCCTAATTTCCAAACACTCACACCTACGTCTTCATCTGTGCCAAACTTGTCAGGCGGTCCATATCAAGGCCCAAACAAGGAACTCAATATTCAGTATCTGAAACACGTCGTTTTGAAGTTTATGCTAAGCCGCGAGTCAGAGGTTTGTGCCTTTTTATTTCTTTTTTATCTCCTTGCCATGTGCCAATTATATCATTCTGATATTTACGGTAATTTTTTTTCTATTCCCTTAAGAAATGAATGTTGTAGTTGTATTGTTGTAGTTATTCTTTTAATGTTTTTCTTTCCTGTTTTGTTTATTTTATATTTTTTCATTATGATAAAAAAAAAAAAACCAACAGAACAACCAGATTCAATTTTTCTCTTTTTAATTAGTGGAAGTAATGTCAAATCTACTCTTTTTTAATTTAATTTACGAGCGTTTATTTATTTATTTATTTATTTTTTTAATTTTGATTTTATATTCCCACAGGCCTTACAGTTGATAAAGGCAGTGTCAATGCTTCTACACTTCAGTTCACAAGAACAGCAGCTTTTACGAGAGACGCTAGAATGGAAGATGTCTTGGTTTGGGGCTAGGCCGCCATTAGGAAGGGGTCAAATGTCAAAAGTAATCCCACCTTCATTTTAGTCTGGACGGAATTCATGTTTATGTACATTACCAATACCATTCTACTGTCTATCTCTTTGATCAGTGGAAACGTGCAGCCATCTAGATTTTGTTGAATGTTATTTGCCTGTGAGTTAAATTGTGAAAAGGGTTTTTGTTTTATGCAAGGTCAATTTGTATTATATGATATAGATTTTGTTATTATTGGTTGTTAGATTCATAGAAGTGACACATTTGTGTCAGGGTCCCAGTACGCATTCGTCAAACTTGCCTGGACATGTTATTTGCTATGGGGATTTTGTGATCTGGACCATGTTTAAGTGCTCTGTCAGCCTTGGCAGGGAGATCCCTTTGTGGACTTTAAGGGCTGGGGACATTATTCTGGGGGGTTTCTCCTCTATTTTTATATATGACAAATGAAAAGGGCAGTCAAGAAGGATCAGTAGAAGTAGAAGTTGAGACCAACGGTTTTATTGTGGGGAGAATGAGTTTTCCCAAAGAGAATGATACAATGCGACAGCATGCAGGCATTAGGTCTTCAATGTAATACACAAATAAATTAGACAAATCACACGTCTAAAACTTTCAGCAAGACACCTTTGCTTTGCTCGGGGAGACCCATGAATTCGACGAATGCGCTCTGGACTGTATTTAGCTTTTAGATGATTGACATGTGCTCTTTGGTGATGCGCAAATCCCTGCTACTGTTCTACTCATCTCTTTTTTGTTTTGGGTTGTTTTTTTGTTTTGTTTTTTGTTTTTTGGGGGTTTTTTTGTCTTTTTTTGTTTGTTTTTTTTTATCTTTCTGCCGTCATCTGGAACTGAAACCCCCACCCTTGACCCTGAGATCACCTTTATGAATAGATGAGGGAATTTTCAGTTTCAACTGATTTGTTTAGGTCCTTGAGTTAAGAGATTATGTCACATTATGTATGTTAATGGAATTATTATTATTATTAGTATCGTCAACATCATCATCATCATCGCTCATCCTCCGAGTCTTTCCTTTCTCTTTGTCAAGCGCCTTACACACTGCCAAACATTTTGTGACAAGCCTAGGAAAAATTCTTCATTGAAAATTCACTGGCCTTATCATGGTGTTAATTCATACAGGCACTTTCCATTTCATCGTGTAGTTAAAATATTGATTTCATGATAACGGGTAAAATGGAAGTGGAGAAGACTTAACTCGTTTCACCTCAATTCAGTAGACACAGTTTAGCTGTCTGCATGTACAATTGTGTTATACGGCACGATGGCTTTTGCTCACCTCACAATTACAGACTTTCATGCTTTTTCTTTTCTTTTTTTTTTTTCCATTTTTTTTTTATGTCTTTGAAATCGGTTTAACATTTTTTTATTTGGATTTTTAATTTGAGTTGGCCTTTTCTTTTGTTACTGACTTAAAGCAAAAATGACAAAAACATCTATTCTAAAGATATATAATATTATATGATTATA
>JBCJKE010210424.1:0-10039 GCA_039654525.1 Melibe bucephala
CTGTGTTCGTGGATTTGCGAGGTGCTGGATTTGCGAGATTCAAGGAACAGGGTGAGTAGAGTTAACACTAATCACAACAACGATAAGAGGTAAAAAGTCTACCTGAGAAAGACAAAACAAAACAGTAAATTTTCAGGTTTTTCATTCTGCGCTTTTTGAAAACATCATTACTTTCGATGCCTAGGTATTATTTTTATTATTTCCACTTGGAGGTTGATTGAGGCAACACGCCATCTAGACTTCACCTTAGCCACCTCAGACTTCTTTTTTCCGCTTTTAGATCTAGATATCTTTTGTTTACATATTCTATTCTAGTTTATTTATTATATTAGATTAATTGTTACAATTTTTCTTTTTATTGCTATTTATTGTTGTCTGAAGAAGGGTTTAAACCCAACAATTTACTGTTTTGTTTTGTCTATCTAGTGGAGACATTTTACCTTTTATCGTTGTTTATTATTGAATTCAGAGTAACGAACTAATCAGTACGTCAGATGCACAAGAGGTTGTAGGAGTGAACGAGAGGCATTGATGCTGACAATATTCATGGCAAACCTAGGCTGACAATTTTGTCTCCTCTAAATTATTTTACACTATATAACTATATATCATGTATTGCGTGCATGCATATGTATGTATGTATTCGCATCTTCCTATTAATATATCTATGAACATTGATCTCTTTATTTATCAAATTATACTATATATGTATTGTGTGCATGCATATGTAGGTATATATAACTTTTAAGTGTGTATGTGTTTATATGTATACATACATAATACATGCATGTGCTAGTGTATGTATGTTTATGTGTACGTGTGTAATATAATAATAATTTTTAAAATATATAAAGGTATCTGACCTGTATCTAATGAATTATAAATTTATATACATTGACAAACTTTTAATTATGCTATATCTTTTCCATCTACTTTAAAAACGGCTGTATACTTTTATTTCCCTTCTTTTGGGATGAATAAAGTTTTTGAATTGAATTAAATTGAATAAGATCTCTGACTTAAATTCAAAGAATTATGCATGACATGTTCATGCTAACATCCCACTTTACTTCAATACCTGATTCAATTGTGTACTCTTTCAATATGCTGAGGGGCTGTGTCCCTTTCGTAGTGTGAATGTACTTTGGCCTGACTCCGTTAGATTCATTGTTGAAGACTGCTTCATACAGGCTAGAGTTGGATACGTTTTCTGGGTCAAAAGGAAAGGATCGCACCTTCCCTAAAATCAGTACAAAGAAATAGCACCAGATCAACAAAAAGTTAAACACAGGAACAGGTGAGATAATCAGGAGTAAACAAAAGTATTTTGAAAAATGCAATTAATAATAATAATAATAATAATAATAACAATAATAATAATAATAATAATAACAATATCAACAATAACAACAACAATAATAGTAGTAATAATAATAACAATAATAATAATAATAATAATAATAATAATAATAATAATAATGATGATGATAATAATAACAATAACAATGATGATGATAATAATAATATTGATAATAATAATAATAACAATAGCAATGATGATGATAATAATAATATTGATAATAATAATAATAATAATAATAATAATAAATATTATTATAATAATAATGATAATCATAATCATAATAATAATAATCATAATAATAATAATAATAATAATAATAATAATAATAATAATAATAATAATAATATTTGTCATTATTAAATAAAAAGGAATTTTGATCCTTTTTGGAATTGTTTAACATTTTTAGTATCGAGATATTAGTGGGAAATGTTTGGATGGATTTCACTCCTTGCTTTCCCCGCACTTAAAGAAATGCCTGATGTAATTTCTACCTCCTCATACCTTTGGGGAAAAAACGTCCTCTAAATTAGTCTAAGACTTAGCTATATTTACAACTCCTATGGACCAATCCAGCTTGAACTCAAATTATCAATGATAAAAAAAAAATTTCACCTAAAATAAAAAAATAAACAATTGCAGTCACATAAGTCTATAAATCTGTGTTTATCGCCTCCTCTTCTGAACCTTAACATGGTTGGGGACCTTTGACAATAATGATAATAAAATAATAATAATAATAACAAATTATAATAATAATAATAATAATAATAATAATAATAATAATAATAATAATAATAATAATAATAATACAGTAGTTTCTGGAAGAGTGCCCGGTGGTCGGGAAGCAGCCTAACCGGGCACTTAGGCGGAGCGGGCACTCAGGCGATATCGCCCTTGTGGATCCCTAGAAGTCCAATTTTCATTATTTTTAACTTGAGTTTTTAAATCTCTTGAAGTTTGTTCATGCATCTTAAAACATGATTGTCATGTGTGGATGAAGATCGTCTTGCAGAGTTTTGAAATCAATTTTAAGTTTACAAGCCATGCCACCTATTTCAAAAGGTTCAAAGGCACCCCTGTCCACAGCCAGACGGTGATAATTTTGTCACAGTGGGGAGGGACTCAAGAGCATTGTGTTGTGTAAATCTGTAGATGGTCATCCATTTAGACCAACCACCTTGTGAAGACAAAGCAAAGGTTGTCTTGCGTCATTGAACAGCTGAGCATGTCTCTTCATTGACGTCCAAATCTAGGCCACACCTTTTTTGTCGCGTTGAAGAATATGATTGGTTGGACAGTGGACCAGCAAAGGGGGCATTCGTTTGTTAACTATTCCAGACTTAAAGGGGTGGGGAAACTACTAAAGTGAGCTGGAGGGACACCTTTTGACACCCTAGCAAACTCCAGACAAGTGTTCATGGTTACTTTATCTGTAGCTAGTAAGTTGACATTTCATTGCTTTCTAGATTGACAACCTGCCAGCATACCAGATATTAAGGCAGAACATGGCTTCGAAGGCAGGCACTCAGAGTGACGATTTTAATAGTAATAATTCGGTTTCGTCAAAATAGCGGGCACTTAGGCGAAACGGGCATTCTGTCAGAGGCCACTCTCACGAAAACTACTGTAGTAATAATAATAATAGTAATAATAATAATAATAATAATAATAATAATAATAATAATAATAATAATAATAATAATAATAATAGTCACAGTAGTAGTGGTAGTTGTAGTAGTTATAATAACAATAACAATAATAATAATAATAACAACAACAACAATAATAATAATGATACTTAAAGACAGACAGAGAGGATACAATCGGACAGTGAATAAATGGGAGACAGAGGAGGAGAAACAGTGTTATAATATATACGCATAGTTAGCTTACACTGGCCACTGTTTCTGACTTTCATGTCAACCGTGAATCGGATGTATGCATCCGGACTGTTAGGGGTGAAGATTTTCGAGAGGCCTGGTCGCAAAATCACACATCCATTTGGTATGTTCTCGTGGAACATAAATTCTTTAGAATCCCGGTAGGAGAACAGATCATATATGATCCTTGATACAGGTGCAGAAATAAAAGAAATCAATTTAAAAAACAACAACAAACAAACAAGAGAAAAACAAAACAACAACAAAAAACAAAACACAACAACAACAACAACAAAAAACCAAAAAAACCAACAAAAAAGAAAACAAAAACAAAATACCAACAAAACCTATGAGATTCTGTGTGAATTGCCATTTCATTTCCATCATAGCAATAAAAAAAAAAACCCAGATGATAATTATGCCAGCTAGAAAAGACAAAAACACACATATACAACATATGGGATCAAACTGAAGAAAATGACATAAAAACTAAAAAGAGAATGAATCAACTTATAAATCAACTGTTTCAACATGTCAACAGAGTGAATGACAGGAAAATAGCTAATTAAGTATACAATGCTAAAACCAGAGGTTAGAGACAAAGAGGCGGACATACTGAAAGTGGGACGATGATATAAATGAGGCTCTAATGAAAATGAAATTAATTCTTCATAGAAAGGAACAGAAAATGTGATGATAAGGAAGACAGAAGAAAGATTATTTCTGGAACCAATACCCGGCAGACAAACTCAAAATGGGATGTCCACAAATTGCTGCGATTGGGGTGATCTTAGCCTAAAAACAAAACTGTGATCAAATTATTCCTTTTTGACAAAGGTAATGCACTCTTCCAGCATGGATCTATATACACCACTTAAAGGAAGCTGATGTGCCACAATTTTGTTGTATCATCATAGTCCATATCATTTTCGACAGTAACACTGCATTATTGACTTTTAATTTATTTGTTTTTTTGGGGCCATTGCAATTTTTAAAAAGATTTTACGGAGAACAAGAAGATGGCTTGGAATGAGTGAATACGGACATTCAGTTGAAAAAAATGAATATATTTCATTTGGAGAATAAAGATTATATGATCTGTAAATATATTTGTATCTTCAAGTAGAGTAAGCACATACATATCTTTATAATTAACAGTTATACAAATAAAAGAGAGAGACATCCATGTTAACAGTTCAGTGTCAGAACAACAACTGACTACTTTTTTATTTCTGCTCTCATAGTAGATCTACATGCACATGTTAATGGGTAGGGGTCACATGGTACATGTAAGCATTGGTGAGTAGATCTCACAAGGCACATGCATACACCCATAGTAGATGTCACCAGTCAGTCTATTAAAAGAAACAATGCAACTCCTTATGTTACAAGGTCATCTTGAAGTTCTAAGTACAAGTAACACTAAAGGCATTTATGATGGAATGGTGGCTGGTATCTAGACTTAATATTTAGATACTGTTACATGATCTGTCTACTGTCACGATTCGCATGTGCTTAGGCATGACTTATGAGTAAGTTGTAATAAATCTATAACAATAAGAGAAAGTAATCTCCAATGGAAAAATCATGGTAGAAGGGAAAATAAGACAGCAGTTTTCAAGAAGTTACAATAACAATGAAGATCAAGTTCCTTAATCTGAAGAAAAACAAAATTACAAAAGAATTATTCAACTAGACAAACCCTACTTCTACAGAAAGATGTAGTGATATGTTTATAATTGGATCACGTATACAAAAAATGAAACGTTAACACCTGTTTCATTGTAGTATGCCTGAAAACTTTTTTTTTTTCCTGTCGTGTGCAGTGACATATAAGATTGATACATGGGATTGCCAAAAATCCCTATCTTCTGCTTTCTTTTTAACCTCCAACCCTGCTGCGTTATCTCTCTTTCCACTGTTTTCCTCCATCCATGCTTCCACCAGACTTTCTTCCTTTGTTCTTGAGGTATCCGTCTTTAAGCAGTCTTCGGGAGTGCTGATGGTTGGATTCTGCAAACATGCCCTAACCATTTCCACCTTTATTTCTTTATTATTATAGCTAGTGGCTCCATGCATGCCTTTTTGAGTTGGTCTAGTTTGATATTTAATTTGGCAAAAATGTTTTCAAAAAATTGTCTCAGACATTTGTTTTTTTTTTAAATGTCGAGCTTTTGACAGATACCTTCAGTAGCTTTACATGATTCGGCACAAGAACTGCCAAGACCTTGCTTTTAAACAATTTTTGTTGTTGCTTTTCTTTTCTTTATTTCTTCTTTTTTCTTTTTCTTTTTTTTTGGGGGGGGGGGGTTGTTTATTAGGGGTTTTTTAATTTAAAAAACTTAAACTGACCTGTTAATTGCTAGTTTGACTAATAAAAGGAATACTTTAAGTAATCAAGTAAGACAAGCATCAGGAGGATGACCCTAAAAGTCATCCTACATCTAAAGAAACAAGTTTCAGTTTATTAGTAATAGAGGTCTACCTACCCGTCATGCCACAAATCCAGGAAGTACTTTTCGATTGTCCTCACCAATGCATAAAACCAGTGGAAGAAAGGAAACTTGTAGGTTTCCACGGTCTCGGTGTTGCGACTGTCGGGAACCACTTTCATCTTGTCCTGAAATATCGAACCATCAGAATGTTATTCTTTTACTCTCTCCTGGAATCATCACAATTACTATAGACACAATAATCATCCCTCCTTAACAAATCATCTACTTTCACTCTGAACTTATGCAAAGCCCTAATAAGTAAAAAGAAAAGAAGAAAAAATATTGGAAAAAAAACCAAACCATTGTGTGTTCAAAGTCACACCATGAGGCAGATGGTCTCTTTTCTAAAAGGAGCTCTTTATACAAGAGTGTCTTGTTGTTGTTGTTTAGAGCTAAATTTGCTTTCGTCCTTAAGGAAAAATTAGGTCATCCTAATTCAGTCTCTTCAGCAAATGTTTGTAAACGTGAAGCAAGTTTCATCAAATTCCTTAGCGATCCAGCAATGATAAAGCTGATGAGCTTGTTCAAAGAGGCTTAGAAAATTAATTGAGCTATTAAAGTCGATGAAACATAAAGTGTTTTGATAAAGAATAATACACCTCAAAAATTCAGATTTTAATTACTGAGAAACTAAACCTGAAGGGCATTATCATTAAGAGTAATAGGGGAAAGGTAAGCCATCAATACACATTTTTCTTTTTTTTTATGCAGAGAAGAAAACTTTGAATTCATTGTAAGCTTAAACTTAAACTTCATTACATCATCATCTGATAAACTGTCAGGTTGTTTGGATCCTACAATGTACATAAACAGTAAAATCATTCAATGTAACCACCATATGCCAATTGTAAAGTTTTGCGTTCCCTAAAATTGCCTCAAAGTTAAAAAAAAAAAAAAAGAGAAAAAAAAAAAAAAAAAAAAAAAAAAGAGCAAACTTTCTATCCTACTTAGAAAGTAAGACTGAAAGTGAAGGATGTTAAAGGGGTCGAGATGCTAAGCTGTGGGATGTTGATCGAAGACAACTGTATTTCATTATGAGAAGACATTAACCATTTGAGAGTTTGATGGTTAAAGCCAGTGTCTTTTAACGAAATATTCCAGCCTGACAAATCACAATATGATAAAGCGCTCATCTTCAACGGCCAATAAATTAAAGGTGACCTCCCTTGTTGTTCTTTTGTTATAAACTTTTTTTTATTTTTGCTCCTACACCAAGAAGTTTTTTAAACTTGCCGTTCATTCCCAAACTCATAACCCTCCTAATTATCATACATGACCATTACCAGTAATGTTATCTAAAATTTCTTACCTTGAGGCAGGTATGCATTGTAACGTTTCCCGTGGTTTCAATATCTGTTAAAAAAAAATTAACAATAAAAAAACAAATGAATAAAAGCATAAGTGTGAACCAACTCTTACCATATTGCCGATTCTATGAAATTTTACAGACAGCATGAACAAAGCATCATTATCTCCTCCTTTTTCTTTTCTTTTTTTTTTCCCCCCCGGCTATGCCTTACTTGGTATTCTGTCCTTCAGGAATTCGCGTCCAGTTCGGGTCAAACCTCTCTTGCGTTTGGGGCAGGTGCTGCGCAAACGGTTGTCCAACATATTGATGACATCATTAAAATGCAAAGAAGGAACCAAATTAAAATCTCCCTGAAACTGCAAAGAGAAATGATGATTAAATTGTGATGATTGGGGCTAACTGTGTCTCAGTAAATAATGAAAGGAGCAGTCAGCTCAAACTAAAGATCAGTACCTGAAAACATATCTTGAGAGGTGACTGTGCAAAGGCCGCAATGCGACCATTTTGGAAACTATTTTTTGAATATTTTGGTGAGCATTTACCTGTCACAATCTCACCCCCCCCCAAAAAAAAAAGAAAGAAAGAAAGAAAAGGATTCACCAAACATCAAAACAAAACAAAAAGAACCAAATGAAAAACAAGAAAAACAAGAAACCAAACAAATATCAAATTTCAGGATTGTTAATGAATTACTAATAAATGATCTAACACAGCAACATTTTATTTATATCCTTTTCCTGTGCCTGCACAAAAATCATAATTGGTTCTATGGTTAAAAAAAAAAATTGAGGAAGGATCAGGAGTATTTCTGTGCCTTAACATGCATTACCGTCATGGGGCATACATGCTTGCATTCATGCAGTAAGCCTTGCAGTTACCAGACGTTACTGCCTAATTAGACTGTGGGCCACCGTAGCCCCCCACTGCCAACATCCCCCCCCACCTCCCCACCCCCCCCCCCCAAGGTATCATGGTGTAAGATTCCACCTGCTATGGTTCCACAAAGAGTCATCTTCACAGAGTTATTGCCCTTGAAAGGTCACAGAGTGCAAAAAAAAAAAACAAGGCTTTTCCAAAATAGGACATATGTATACTTGAAGATATACTTTTTTATTCAAAAACATTTTAATATACTTTTTAATTCAAAAACATTTTAAAGGACATATCGTGGCTACTTTGGACTTATTTTGTATCTTAAATGATAAAATTACATGAATTATATAAATGAAAGATATATTAAATGGCAATTTTCTCAAGCATATATAAACATGTCCAGATGACACAATTGCTGAGAAAAATGGTCTCTGATTCCCAATAATGTTGTAGGAATACCATAAAATAAAACACAGTGTGTTTCCATCTTTGCACAGACTTTCTTGCACAACATTACTCATGGAATGATGAATGCAGCGTAGCAATACGGTCGTTGGGCTGACAGAAATACGGATAGTGACAGAGTGATGGAGAGGGTAGACACATACAAAAGTGTACCCTAAGATGCAAGTTCCTTTGCCAGGCTAACAGATAATAAATAGACTTCACCTATTAAACTTTACATTAGACGTATCCTTTGTGACACTGAGCAAGAGCCAAGCATATACTGAAGGGATTGTCTTTCCAGCCCGGTTTGCAAAATGATTTTTAACCTGGATTTAATGCTTTGGACCATGACCATAACAACTGATAGCTCAGTGGTTAAGGTACTCGACTGCCAAGCCAAAGATCACGGATTTGTTCCTGGCCATACAGGCTTGATTGTGAAATCTGAATTTTGAGGGGGTTCTTTTTCCTGCCTCCTTGTTCTTTGGTATACAGGAGAAATGAGTGCCTGGTCCCATCAGAGATGGACGATTAACTAGGAGGTCCCATGTGCCTTTGCGCACGTGAAAGAACCCTCAGTGCTTAAAATTGAAAAGAGCAGGCCATATCGGTCGCCACCCTGGCAAAATTCTAATAATACCAACAATTCCTTTCAATTCAAAAACTTTATTCATCCTAAAAAAGGGAAATAAAAGTATGCAGGTGTTTTTAAAGTAGATGGGAAAGATAGAGCATATTTAAAATTGTGTAAATGTATATAAATTTATAATTGATTAGATACAGATTAGATACCTTTATTTATTTTAAATATTATTATTATATCCCATACAAACACATATATACATTCATACATGCATAAATACACAAAAGTTATATATACCTACATATGCACACAATACATATATAATATAATTTAAACAGATCAATGATCACAGATATATTAATATGAAGATGCGAATAAACTCAGTGACTCTATAGAAAGAGATAATTATGAAAATGCAAATATATTTACATTAAATCAGTTTTTGTTCAGGAGCCTGATGCCTGTCGGTAAGAAAGAGTTTAGATGTCGCTGTGTTTTTGTTTTCATGTGAGTAAATCTGTTGCATCTTATAGTTTTTGATCTAACAATGTAAGGGAAAAGAGGGTGAAAGTGATGTTTTCTTTTTCGTAGTGAAAATAGTGAAATAGTGAAAATATCCTCAATAAAAATAGTATCATCGGTAAATTTCGTGGCTGCTTTGATAATTCTATCTAGTTTAGTGTGGTTCTCCCCTTTTGCAATTTCCTCCCCAACTTGATACACAAAATGCAAAAATGCTTTTTATTACCGATTTATAAAACAAAGTTACAATAGTCTTATATACTTTAAAATAGTCCAGTTTCCTAACAAAATAAAAACGTTTATTTGTTTTTGCCCTAATATTATCTACATGTGTAAACTTAATTTATCATCAATGGTGATCCCGAGATATTTATACATTGAAATTTGTTTGTTTAATCTTTTATTTTTAGTGATGTAATTGCGTTGTTTTTTCTTCTGAAATCGATTGTCTTTGTTTTATTATTTTTGGACTCATTTGTCCTACAACCTCTTCTATGAGAGAGAGAGAGAGAGAGAGAGAGAGAGAGAGAGAGAGAGAGAGAGAGAGAGAGAGAGAGAGAGAGAGAG
>JBCJKE010210646.1:0-10036 GCA_039654525.1 Melibe bucephala
AAAGGTTCGGGGTGGAAACCCCCCCCCCCCCCCCCAAAAAAAAAAAAAAAAAACCACAAAAGAAAACCACAAAAAACCAAAAAAAACAAACAGAGAAAAAACAAACAAATAAACAAACAAAAACCAGAAAAAAAAAAAACACAAACAAACCCTGCACGAAACGGTGAGAGAAAAGACATTGACCTAAGATTGACTCCTTCGCGTGATATCTAGGCTGTTTAAGTTTTGCCTTGTCACCTGTATGTGATCATAGTACAAAACTGCTTTACCAAAATTAGTATGTCTCACTGTCTGCCTTCCCCCTTCAGGTCAAACATCATCACGGGCATAGCTCTTTATACGTTTAGCAGCTGCCACTGCTTTTCAGTGACAAAATTTGATTGGCACAGTCGATAATGGTCATTGTAGGTGTTATTCTTCAGCGTGGTTTTATATAGCAAGATCAATCCATCATTTTATTTGTGTTTGTTGTGGGAAGATGGTCATTGTTCGGAGTTTGTTGTAGGAAAGTTATGCTGTGCCACAAAGCAAAAGATCTCAAAGCAATAGACATACAATATGCCTGGAATGTTCTTTGAGTCAAGGCTATAAAATCAACAAGGCTTTGGTGTCTCTATAAAACAATGATTGAGTGGATTCGTGCAGTTGATAACCGTCAATGTGGAGAATGCATTGCAACGTAATACAGTAGTTTTCGCAACAGTGCCCTCCGGGTGAATGCCTGTTATGCCTAAGTGCCGGCTTTTTTGACAAAACTGATTTTTTACTATCAAAATCGTCACTCTGAATGCCCGCCTTTGAAAGCCATATACTGCCTTAGTGCCCGATATGTTGGCATGCTGTCAATAAAAAAAGCAATGAAATATCAACTGACTCCAGATAAAGTAACCATGAACACTTGTCTGTATTTTGCTAGGGTGCCGAAAAGCGTCCCTCCCAGTCACTTGAGTAGTTTCCTACCCCTTAAGAGTCTGAAACAGGAAACAAATGAATGTCCCCCTTTCTAATCCACTGTCTAGCCAATCAAATTCGTAAATGTGACGCAAAAGGTATGACCTCGATTTGGACGTCGATGAAGAGACATGCCCAGCTGTTCAATGATGTGAGATGATCTTTGCCTTGTCTTAACAAGGTCATTAGTTAAAATGAATTACTGCCTACAGATTTACGCAACACAATGCCCTTGATTCCCTCCCTGTCACCACAAAATGATCACTGTCTGGCTATGGACAGGGGTGTCTTTGAACTTTCTGAAACTGACGGCATGGCTCATAACTTAAAAGTGATTTAAAAACTCAGCAAAATGAACTCTGTCCATATGTGACAATCATGTTTCAAGATGCTTCGTAAACTTCAAAACCATTTGAAGACACAGATTATAGATAATGAAAATCAGACCTCTTCTGAGCCACAGGGTCGATATCGCCTGAGTGCCCATTCCACCTAAGTGCCCGGTAAGGCTGCTTCCCAACCACCGGGCACTCTTGCGAAAACTACTGTACAATTGTTGTTTAATTAATAAAGTAAAACCTTCTGTCTTTTTATTTTGGGTCACAATGTGAACATGGAGTTGTTTTCAAAGAGTATTAATGAAGAGGAGCTTATCAAATTATAAAGCTACTTACCACATCTGTCATTTGTGTAGACTTTATTTTGATTCAGACAAATGCATTTACAGTTATAGGGATTTTGGCTTGCATCTGAAGGACACAGATTGTCACATCCAATTCTGCTATTATCACAGACACATTTGCTGCTGTTAAATGTTTGGTGAGGCTCACAAACTGGTCTGTTTCTGCAAACTGGAAGAGGTTGTACATTTGTATCTTGCAAGTAGATCTTTGAAATAAGTAAAGGAGAAACATTTTGACTTACAGATCAAACCTTACATAGTTGTGAGTAAAGTTTTCCCTTTTCTGCCTTAAATGTCTTTCGGAAATTTACGCAGTATTCCCAAGTTGGATGTATGAGACAAATAAAGAAGAAAAAGTCACTTCGACCTTGAACAAAACACAAACAATGCCATCAGACTTAGATGAAGAAAGTGAAGAAGTGGATCTCCATATGAACTACAGAAAAACAAAAACTATGACGAACAACTATATTGATGACCACCAGAAAATCATAACAGAAAACAGAGGATTAGAAAAGGTAGAATATTATACCTTGGTAAGCATAAATCAACCAAAACCTTATCCAAAGAAAATGAAATCAAAAGATGAATAAAACTAAGTTGGCAAGCTTTATGGACAAATCATTGGCAGCAAAGCAAACTGATATAAATCAACATTTTTTTTCAAATTTTAGATGTACGAATATTCTGCCGATACCAAAAGAGAGCTTTAATTTGGTTTACTCAGATTTTTTAACTTTTAAGTTCCTCTTATGTGAACATCTAAGAGGTTTTGGTCTAAGGCATGTCATGAATGCTTAATTCATTCCACACTGACATATGGCAATAAAACGTTATGCAATGCAATGGCAAGCACCTTTTACCTGATGCTTGACTTTCTTAAACCTATTGAACTCTTTTGTCCTTACTTTTCTGCATGCTGTCTTGGATTTTTTTGCCTAGAGAACTTATTAGTACCTACTCATCTGTCTGTCACTTTCTTTTCTAAGATAATTTCTGAAATTATCAGTTTCCCTGCCAGTTCACTGACTCAACTATTTAAACGAGAAACTACCAGGTATTGCAGCTCATACCAACCAAAGTGACAGTAAGCCATTCTAATCTATGTCGAAAACATCATAATATATTGTACTGCAGACTATTGTAATGTATGTAACTGTGAATTTCCCGTAAACAACTATATCATCAATAAATTTTATGAACCTGATACAAAATATTCATAAAGCGCCAATTTAAAAAAAACAAAAAACAACAGGAATCGGTCCAGGGATAAAAGAGAAAAGAATGTTTGAAAATTTTCTTAGTTTCATGAATTTGTCAACAGAATAGTTTGCTATGCAGCCAGCAAAATGAACATGATACATGTGAACAGCGAGATTCCAACCATTTAAAAGTGAAAAGTCTACAATCAATGCTTGACAGTCATGACACAAGAGTACAATTAAACAAGCATTAATCTGTAAGAATAATGTGAATCATTGTCATAGGTGAATTGATTATTTTTTTACGATATGTCAAGATTCCTTTCCTTCACTTGCACATCCATAACATAAAAACAAATTCTAATTAAAAATGAATTAAAATAAAACATTTACCACAATGGCCACTAGATCTATCATAAATTTTCTTGGGATCCCTGCAAATGCAGTGGCAAGTATTTGTGTCTTGCGTAGCATCAAAAGGACATACTCTGTTCTTACAAACTGCAAGAGAATTGAAACAATTGCTTTAATAACATTACTGGTGGGCTGCTGAATTTTTAGAGTGGACAAGATCATGGTAAAAGTTTGAGAAATTAATGTAATAAGCAGAAAAAACATATATATTAAAATTTGGCTAAAATTAATTTCATATACGACTCAAATTTGTTGAAAACTACATAAACAACTAGTAACACTTCATCAACAGTCAAAAAAAAGATTTTAATAGACAATTTTTCCTCTATAAAATAATCTGCTTAACATTTTCTTTTAAACAAAGGGAAAACTGAAATAATCTTGTAATTCATTACAGATATAATATTTAAATATTACATCTTCATAAGCATGTTTTCTAAACAGAAAATTAGTTCTTTATAAAATATTCAATATTATCACAAATAACATACCACACTGGCCATTTCTATATTCGTAATCACTGTTCCTGCATGAGCACTGACAACTGTTTGGATCTTGAATAGCAGTAAACCCACAGCTGCTAGGACATACTGTAGAAGGACATGGGGAAATACATTTGGCACACTTAAGTTGAAACATTGTCAACTGTTGATTAATGTGAGATAAAGGGATACCTAGAAAACTGAAAGGTGAGACTGTTATTCGTACAGAAATGATGTGTGGTCTAGAGACTATTGCACTAACAAAACGGCACGGATTAGAGCTGGAGTTGCCTAAAATGAAGATGCTACATCTCTCAATGGATGTCACAAGATTACACAAGATCAGAAATGAGTATATTAGAGAGAATGCTCACGTAGGCAGGATTGGACACAGCATGAGAGAATCTAGATTGAGATGGTTTGGTCATGTTCAGAGGAGAAATAAAGAGTACATTGGTAAGAGAATGCTGAGGATATCACTACCAGGTAAGAGGAAAAGAGGAAGACTGGAAAGAAGGTATATGGAAGGAATTAAGGAAGATATACTGGCAGCTGGTGTGAAAGAGGCAGATGTGATGAACAGATTTGGTTGCAGATCAAGGATTTGTTGTGGAAGAAGAAGAAGTAGCAGGAGGAGGAGGAGGGGGAGTAGTAGTCAACAATTGTTTAAAATGTCTGAAAATATCTCGATATTGTTTATGAAATAACTTTTACACATCCATCAAAAGCTATTTTCAATTAATGTTTTGTTGTTTTTTTTACGAAAAACACTTCATAACATAGAAGATTAAACTTCCTATATTTAAAGTTGCTTTTATAATTTTCTAATGGTTAAAATTCAGTAGAGAGTATAAATAACAGTCCTTTGGATAGACATTTGTATATCAACTTAAGGACTTTACTTACAGCAGTGGCCATTCCTTTCAACTTTAGGATTTGGACACACTGGAAATGTACACGTAAATGTCAATCATAAAACATTAATATCCAAAAACCACTAAATAGAATTATTACACTAGAAAAAGAACTAAAACACCAAATTGCAATTATACTTTACTTCCTGGGATCTCTGTGTAAGCCCTGTGGCAAATGGATATTTACAAAAACAATCTGTAAAAATGAAATTGTGCAATGGATTCTCTTTTCCTAAATTCATACAGATAAGCATTACTTGGAATATAGTACAGTAGTCACCGTCTAATAACTCGCCGCCTTATAGCTCACTTCGCTTAATAACCCGTTACTTCGGTGAAACAGTTTTTTCTTCTTTTTAAAACACCCCTCTAACAACCTGCTCGGAGACCAGACCTTCGCCTGATAACCCGGTATTTTTCACTGGGTCTATAATAAGCAACGAAGATGAGAAAGAATTTTTAAACACAATACAGCCATCCCATTTATAAACCTTTGTTGCAAGTCCTTTGAGCATCAATGTCAATACCTTTAAAAGCAGGCGACTCACGAAGGCTATTAAAGAACAGCCTTTAAAACCAATTGTCTCACAACAGACACAATCACACCTTGGTCATCTGGTCAACCACACCACAGCACAGGCCCCGCCCTACCTTGGAAAACAAAAGAGTAATGCCATCCTCTCCTGCATAGTGTGGGCCGATGGTCTGGTCATTGAGCAACGTTTGTGGAGCCTAAGCATTCCCATACCACCCTATTATGAAAGATTATGACAAAGATGGCCCAGCGGGCTAACAAGTGGGAGGGACAAAGAGGAACACCCATAGGTGACTTGTCAGAGCAGACTATTGATTGGCCGTTTTTGCAGCCAATCATCGTTTAGTTTCTCACCGGACACTCTACACAAAGGGTGGTCACTGATCTAACTACATGCACTTTACATTCAATTTCGTAATATGTCATGTACGTACGTAATTTGTTACCCCCCTTGCCAATTCATCTAATAACCCGCTCCATCTAATAGCCCATTTTCTTTGTCCCCTGGAAATCGCGTCATTAGGTGGAGACTACTGTATTTGTTCTCCATCACAATACATGTATTCATACTCACAGCACTGGCCATTTCTCTCTTGTCTTGGAGCAAGGCAGACTGGTAATAGAAAACATATACACATAGTCAAACTTATTTATATCAGGTATTTTCTACCTATCTAAGTGCATGTATATGTGGATGAGAAATGGTTACAATTCTTAACCTCTTGAATTCAAATTCACTCAACCGTTTGACGGTGGGCTCATATATATTCCACCCGTTAAGCCTTAGTCGATCACCTACGCTTGTGACGGGTCTCGTATTTTTCTGTCCCACTGAGCATTTTGTTATCTGCAATCAGGGGGCCCTGTATTTTGGCGTTCCAGTAGATGTGTTAGGGTTGCTGCTAGAATGCCTAATTTTATCCAATTCCATTGTGTCAAATGGCGCTAACACACTTCAGCCAATGAAAGTAGAGCATGTGTATGTAATATAATTACATAAAAATAGAAAGGATAATGGGAAATTGTACATAATTTAGACGTTTTCACTCGAGCTTACAAGGTCAATGGAGGTTGAGTGAAAGAACAAGATTCATTTTGCTGATACAAATACACATATTTTGATTTTCTATTCATTTTGAAACATCTGAATAGTGAATATTAGCCATGAATATTAATTTTGCTTTTGTTATTACTTTGAAATGGATAATTTTTTTTTAGATCCATTTGATTTTGAGAGTTTGGTCTAGCATGAACCAGATGCCTACTCTTATGTCAAGAATTAGAAACAGCTTGTGCTTAGGCATTGTTCTCTTATCATCAATGTAGGGGGATATTCTTCTGCAGAAGCTATGTCCTCTGTCTCTTACATTGCATAAGGACAGTTATTTCAATCAAAGTGGTGAAAAACCTCTGCAACCGGTGGGTCAGTATAAAAGGGACTAATAACCTTCGTAATGGAAATCTGTCATTGTTCTAGAAGCAAGGTATATTGCAAATGTGACAATGAAAATGTATTACGAAATTCAATTTTGAATGCATTTTACACATTAACTCCATAATTAAATTAAAGAACTCAAACAGCATATAAATGAGCCATGTATTGCTTACTGCACTTGATACCAACTATAGATACAGCACTTACCACACTGGCCATTCCTATCTGTCCTCGGGGCAAGACACACTGCAAATATAACATTGTACGCAAACTGTCAAATCTACATACGAACGTACAATATATGTATTTGTTTTCACTCATCTTACAACCATTCAAGCAAGCCATATCTTATTACTAACAACAGCTAACAAATTGCCTTCAATCCAACCACTGGAAATCATGCCTTTATATTCCTAGCTGCTTCTCCACAAGTTTTATCAGGGTCTAATCCTTCTACATTAAAGAACAAATGTCACAAATCATTCTCTGACCTGAACATTTGCCTCATCTCCATGAACAAGGAACAGCTTACCAAATATAGAAATAAAATTTTACTGTGAGATATTATTGAATATTGACTAGATATTGGGCATAGAATGCGATGTGCAATGGCTGCATAAGAATATATGCCCAATTCAATAGAAGCTAGACAAACAACAAAGAATTATAGCAATCAGAATTTCACTTCATATTGATGACTGTTTGTATGCCTCAGCTGATTTTTTTTGGGGGGAACTGATATTGTTTTCAATGCTTTGTCTGCAAAGAAATACGCCCATCTAAATAATATGACAATTATGAAGGAAAAGAATTCAATCCAAGTTTAAACCCCTTACCACATCGGCCGTTTCTTTCTGTCCTTGGAGCATGGCACACTGAAAAAGAAAACGAAAATCTTACTCTGTAATTATATTGTTTCAAGAGTGAAATGAACTTCAGCATTAACTTACAAATACCTTTCAAGCTAATCATTTATGCATTCAAAGCAGATATAAAGGAAATAGGATTTTGCCATGCTGAGGCTCACAATGAAAATGGTCATTACCAAAGTTTAGAATTCAGATGTAACATCAAATGTTCATCTTCACTCTTGTTTTATAAATCTTCTTCAATGTGAACAAGGGATAAAAAAAAATGCAGTCACAGTCATTCACTAACACTCACCACATCGTTGAGTGTTGGGGTCATACACATAGCCATTAGTGCAGGATGGTGGCACTTGAAAAGAAAAATCAGTCATGAGTTATTTGTCAAAGACAATATTGACACATGTACTTTATACAGGATAAATATCAATAGATATCAGTGTTATTGGGCCATTTACCCAAACAATGCTCTTCTCTTTTGATTTCCAACTTTAAGACATACAACATTACTTCATGATCAATATCTACAGTGTCTTGCTGCACTAGCTTACAGTCAGTCCTAAAGACAATTAGTTTTTGGGAATTCAAATCGAATATTCCGTTTTAAAGAAATAAATACATGGATATAATGAATCCTGTTACTGTGGGGATGGCTTTATATATAAAACATTCAATTCCAATGCATTTCTACATGCTTACCACATTGGCCATTTTGATATTCATAATTTCTGTTTATGCAAGTGCACTGACAATTGTTTGTATTTTGTGTAGCACCATTTCCACAACTCCTTGGACATCCTGTCAAAAATGATGATTGAATCATTTGGCTAAATAGTTTCAAGCACTTAATGTATAAAATATCTAGAGTCAATGCAAATGATTTTATAAATCTTTCATTTTATGTTTGACAAATGGAAATTAATTTTCAATGGCAATTCAAGAGCTCTATCCACAGAATATTTTTTTTATGTTAAAATGTACTACAGCAACATCAAAAAATTGCCTCCTCTTATTTTTATTTCTCATGTGCTGCAAAACACCAGCTAAGAAAAATAAAAATAGTTGTGGTTATACAATTGATCATAAAAACCAATAGGCTTCACTTACTACATTGGCCATTGCTTTCAACTTTAGGACTTGGGCACACTGGAAAAGTAGAAGTTGATGTCAACTATAAAACAGTAATATCACTCATGTCTATATCATAATATAGCCTTTCCTTCAAGGAAAGATTGTGGTAAAAAAGACTTTTTATTTATTCTATAAAAAATCCACCCAAAAATATAAATAATAATAGACCATGTACTGAATCTCAAAATGGTAAAAAAAAATTTTGAGTTCTCTGTGCAAGCCATGTCGCAAATGGATATATATAGCAAAACATTACCACTTCTAATTTGTATAATATACAGTGATTTCCTACATCTATACACTGATAGGCATTACTTGTAATGAAGTGTTTGTTCTTCATCACAATATTCATACTCACAACACTGGCCATTTCTTTCTTGTCTTGGAGCAAGGCAGACTGACAATAGAAAACAAACACACTGTCAAACTTATTTATATGAGGTATTTACTATCTACCTTGGCACAAGCCTAGGTGGATGAGATATGGTTGCATTTCCAGACCTCATCAGTAGTATACCTTTGGGATCTATAAATCAATAGATAGAGTATGGGTTTTTTGCAGATTACTAGCACTGGAGTAATTTTTGTTATCATCATGCTGTTTAATTAAGTCTGGCCAAGGCCTAGTTTCATGCCTCAGACTGATCAATTGACTGTAATTTCTTTAAAAAAAAAAAAAAAGAGGCAACTTTTTCTCCAGTTGAACTGAGAATGGATGTAGGGGGGGGGGGGGGGAACAAGGGGCATACTCCCCCTGGAAAAGAGCACTGCTTTCCACATTTACACGATATAAATGTAATTATACTCCTCCCACAATTCTAGAAATTTCTAGTTGTCCCTGCCACATAGTTGTCTATTTTATTTCTAGGACTCTATACACTAGAATCTCACATTCGCGTCATGGGGATTAACAAAACACACACAGACATACACAAACAATGGCCCCTCACTACAACAAGACGGTCAATGTGCTCAACACACTCCACTCCAAATCACTGAACTCTTAATAGGTGAGCCACAATTGAGTTAATCAACACAAATCAAATATTAATATATAGTATCCGTCACCCCGTAGGTATGTATAAATAGTTTACTCTCTCTGTCACTATAACTTCTTTACTCTAAAGATAGCATAAATTTGTTACATCTAGAATAATCAATATTTGTCTCTGTGCCTCGGTTTTTGTTGGGGGTTTTGTTTTGTTTTGTTTTTTTGCTTTTGTTTTGTTGCTTTTTTGTTGTTTCTTCTTTTCTTTTCTTTTTTTTGTCCTTTGGTTTTTTATTCATTATTAAATCAAATATCCTTTATTTATCCAAAAAGGCAATCTGTCTCAGCCAACATCAACTAAAAGAATTATGTGTGTGTGTGTGTGTGTGTGTGTGTGTGTGTGTGTGTGTGTGTGTGTGTGTGTGTGTGTGCGTGT
>JBCJKE010210868.1:5933-24070 GCA_039654525.1 Melibe bucephala
CCCCCCCCCCCCCCCCCCCCCCCCCCTACCCCCCCCCCCACCCCCCCCCCCCCCCCCCAAACCCCTCAAAAAGACAAAAAGAAAAAGAAAAGATCAGATATGAAACTTATATGCCTATGTATATAATTTAAAAAAGAAAAGGAATAAAAAACAAAACAAAACAAAACTGTATCAAGTTAAAATCTTAGATGCAATACCTTTAATCATTAGAACAAACTGCTAATCACATAAATTCCAAAAAAATGTAGATTAGACCTTCTTGTATAACCAACTAATAGTCTTGGGAGCTCTCTAAAAGAAACATAATATTAGGCGACTGTTGACTAAAATAACAAGTGGGATGGCAATGATGACCAAGACCAAATATTGGGAACAATCGTTTTTGTATCAATTTAACGAAATGTCTGACAATGAGCTTACTTGCAACAGGCCTGCTATAGAAGTTAAATAAAATGGGTAAAATTTTTTCAGAGGCACAGCATCAAAAAAGCTTTTCACATTCAACTCTTGGGGACTTAAAGCTTTATATAATATATATATGATATATAAAGGCTCATAAACAGAAACAAAACTGTCTTTCTGATAACTTTTGAGGTGGAAGACTTTGGAACAAAGTCAAAACTGAGATAGTAAAGACACCTTGTAAGGCAGAGTGAGAAAATCAAAATGAATAGAACACGGGGCATATGAATTGACAGTGGTAGTTGTAGAGAAGAGACCTTACATGAAATGGGACAGCAAACAAAACAAAACAAAACTGAAAGAGTTAAGTGGATACAAAAATAAGTACAGCACACCAACATAGCATCATAGCCAGACAGAAAGAAAGCAGAAGGCATGAAATGAGTTAACTAGGATATACATGAAAATCAATTAAATAAAATCAACTTTCTTAATCTTTGACAGGAATCATTCCATATCACCAAAAGAAACAAAAAACAAATTTAAAAAACCCCCCAAAAAATTCAACATATCTGAATGCTTCTCACATAACTTGTGCATTACCATATCTTAATCATGTGTATGATGACCTACAAAACTATTAAGTTGCAATTTCCAACAAAATTTATGACAAATTATTTTTCACTCATTACATAATTATTCAAATTTTTAACTGTGGCAACATCTCCATTTCATGTGCAAAAAAAAAAAAAAATCACCTGAAGAAAAAAAATGGCTAAGACTCAACTATTTCAATAAAAGCCAAAGAACGTTTGATAATCATATTTTCTTTTACAAGAAATTTTTTCTTTTAATATGAGCTGTTGCTAAAACATATGTTGCTTTCCTGAAATGTCTATCTTTAATCTGAAAAGTTAGTGTTTTCAATTACAGGTCTGTCACTACTCTAAAAATGAATGTTTTCAATTAAATGTCTATTCTCTCTTTACTATTCTTCATGGCATATCCTTCTTGGACGTAGCCTCCCTCACAGCCGCCCGATACAAGTTCCTGTCCTGCACTGTCCTGTGGTTGAACATTTCATCCACTGGCATATGTCATGTGACCATCATCTGTTGGGTCTGCCTCATCCTCTCTTCTCCTCCACCATGCCTTCCAAAAAACCTTTTCTAAGTGTCATGTCTTTTCAAGTAACCAAAATAAGACAATTTTTGCTTTCTGATTACTTTTAATAATCTAAGCTCTGTGATATTTCTTCAATGCTAATGTTTGTTTTTCTTGCTGTCCAAGGATTTTCGTATAACATTTCATCTCCAAAGCATTGATTTTATTTTTGTCATTTTAAGTCATTGTCCATGCTTCACATGCATATGTAGCTGTTGGGAAGGATGCAGGTGTTTAGGATTTTCAATTTGAGATGCATGCTTTCATTCATCCATATGGATAACTTTTTATTGAGTTTTGAACTGGCAAGATATAGTTTCTTCTTCTGGAGTACTTTTTTCATTTGATTCAATTCTTGCCCCCAGATATTTATACAGTAGTCTACTTTTTCAAGTTGTTTGCCATCAATTTAATCTTGTCAATGGCTATGATCTTGGTCTTTTTGGCACAGAGTAGAAGGTCATTATCCTCACTGTGAGTTTTCACCGCCTGCACTATTTTATTAAGTCCATCTACTATCTACATCCCTAAATTTCAAGAAATGAAACTGATTTTTTCCATAACATATCCATAATAACAATTGCAAAAACACAAAGAGAAACAATTTAAATTGACACCTCATAGGAGCAATACTAGAAACACTTACCCGTCGACGCCTGAAGAGTTTATCAAGAAAACTTCTCTGAGGGGGCTGGGGTGGTAAACCTTCAATCAGATCTGGTGTTGGCTCGCCATTTGGGCCAAATAAATTGAGCTCCTTGTAACATTCAGTTTCTAACATCTACAGAAATAAAAGAGATTATACTGATATTAATTGTAACACAACAAATTGCTTATTTTTGTAGCAAAATCTTTCTTGTGAAAAGTTTGTAAAACAAACATGAACAAAAACAAAACAAAATAATAACAACAAAATGTAATTTCTGTAAGCTTCTGTCAGATGATTTTTAAGTGATTCTATATTATGTTGGGTCACAAAGAATGATGGATATGAAAGAATGATTTTCACTGGTCTATCTTTCTTCTTCAGTTTTTACCTGACCACTACTGCTTGAAGCTTGCAGATGACCATTGCAATTATTCAACTGAATCATTATTAAAAATTACCTTTTTCTTGCCATAAAATGTCAAAATTTATAATAAATAAGGAAAACTGAAGGGTATGTTAAGCCCTATCTTCTTTGGAAAGAGCTCATCGTCACTGAGTCATCCTTTTGACCAAATTCGGGCAGACCAAAATGCAACTGACCAATCTTTTAATTCTATATCCTATATCCAACCAAAACGGGAAAAACCACAGCAAATGCATTTCGGCCACCACCTAACAAATATGCGATCATTTTTTGACCAAGATGGGATAATTTGTGTTCGGTCCCTCCTGTCTCCAGTTTTGGCTGGGTGAAAAAAATAAAAAGAGGAACTTTGCCAATTTACCTATATTCAAAGTCTGGTTCATCACACATAGGCTGTTCTAGGTTAAAGACACATTGCAATTTGTTACACTTCAGCCGTTTTGCTGACAAATTTTAAATGTCTGAGAATTACATTTTATAGTGCACTTCAATTTTTCTTCTCACAGAAAAAGATGTGTTTCTCCTAAACTTATGGTTCCATTTCATAAAAATGTTCTTGATATATTCAGTGTTTCATGGCTTTAACACAAAATATTGTCAAGTTTACTTATTGCCAGTTTTACATTTTTTCACTCTATATTACATAAATACAGAAAACAAAGTTAAATGAGTTGCCAATTTTAAATATAATAAGAAATGGGCCTCATAGAATGAGCGATTGAGTCCGCTTATCACTTCATATATTACTAAGACTTGACATTTATCTTAGCAATCTGGTTAAGGTGAGTGATTCATCTAAATACTATAAATATCATAGAAGTAGTTTTGGCAATTGCAGTATACTGAAGAGCTTGATATCAGCAGTTGGTTCTGTAATAAACCAAGCAACGCATCTGAAATGATGTGAGCCTAACCAATGGATCAATCCCTTTATGCCCCTTCTAATTTATGCCAAAATTAAGAGTAACACTAAACATCTACTCTGGGTTAAACTAAGCCTCCCTTTGATACTGTCTTTCTTCCATCACAGCTTGCTTGCAGGATGGGGACAAGATGGTCAGTAGAATAGTTGCACACTAATTGGCCAAACTGGCAGAGGTCGAAAGTCAAGTCAGTAGAGCGGCCAATCCGTGTTCGTACAACTTTAGTGCAGTAGTTTTCCCGAGAGTGCTCGATGGTCGGGAGGCAGCCTAACTGAGCACTTAGTAGAGTGGGCATTCAGACGATATCAACCCTGTGACTCCAATGAGATCTGATTTTCATTGATCTTCAACTTGAGTTTTCAAAGTTCTTTGAAGCTTACGGCACATCTTGAAACATGATTATCATATGTGGATGAAGATCATCTTGCAGAGTCTTCAAATCACATGTAAGTTTATGAGCCATGCCGCCAATTTCAAATTGTTCATACACATCCCGGCCCACAGCCAGACAGTGATAATTTTGTTGCGACAGGAGGGACTCGTGTGCATTGTGTTGCATAAATCTGTAGACAGACATTCATTTTAAACAATTTAATCATAGTTAAGGCAAGGGATAGACTATCTCGGGTAATTGAACAGCTGTACATTCCTCTTCATCGAAGTCCATACATTGGCCACACCTTTTTTTCATCACGTTAACAGATTTGATTAGCTGAACTGTGGACCTGCAAGGGGGCATTCATTTGTTACCTGTTCCCAGACAGGAGTGCGAAAACTACTCAAGTGAATGGGAGAGATGTCTTTTGACACTAGCAAACTCTAGACAAGTGTTCATTGTTACTTTATCAAAAGCAAATGAAATTTCATAGCTTTTTTGATTGACAACATGCCAACATACCAGGCACTAAGGTGGCAGATAACTTTTGAAGGCAGGCCCTCAGAGTGACGATTGACAATTCTGATCGTAAAAAATCGGTTTCGTCAAAATAGCAGGCACTTTGGCTATAAAAGCATTCAGCCGGAGGGCACTCACGAAAACTAGCATATTCAAATTCTTCATAAGGGGTAGTTCGGAATCTTCAAATTTCAATTATATAATCAACAACCTTCCTTGTGTCATTTGAATTCAACAGTGTCCATGTGGAAGCATTTCTGTGCCAAACAGAAATATTTTTTGTGATGAGCTTCCAGACCTACTTTCTCTGAATTGGAGCAAAATACACCAATATTCACATTTACAAACCCAAATACTTTAATTAAATGTCAACCAGGTGGGTTCCAAACACTTTAATTAAATGTCAACCAGGTGGGTTCCAAACACTTTAATTAAACGTCAACCAGGTGGGTTCCAAACACTTTAATTAAACGTCAACCAGGTGGGTTCCAAACACTTTAATTAAATGTCAACCAGGTGGGTTCCAAACACTTTAATTAAATGTCAACCAGGTGGGTTCCAAATACTTTAATTAAATGTCAACCAGGTGGGTTCTAAACACTTTAATTAAATATCAACCAGGTGGATTCCAAACACTTTAATTAAATGTCAATCAAGTGGGTTTTTCCTTTAGTGAGTTTTAATATCAACATCAATACATCCAATCAATGACATTGTCTTGTCAATGTTGTCTTGTCAATGTTCTAACTATTAAAAAGCAATAGGCTTTATGTAAAAGTATGTATTTGTACACATTTCATTCTATTAGCCAGGATCATCTCATACAAATGATACATTTTGACCATCATTATAACTGACAAAAGAAATTAAATTGAAATAGGGACTGCACTGTCCTGTATTGTAGTCATGAAAGGAAGTACCAGATAGGACTCCAGAACTTGATGTACATTTCCGATGAATGTGTTTAGATTTGTCACTCGCGGGATAGTTTTAGTCATTTGATTATCAATTCTTTCAAAGTCCAGATATTCTGGAGATGTTCCGAAAATGAGAATGATGTTGTGATGAATCGGATGTTGTTTATTTTCTTCTCATTCGCATCTCTAATCTAAATAAAAATTGGTGCTGCACACAAAGGACATAAGTAAAAATATGCTGTGAAAATTTCAACTCAAGCCATCCAGTGGTTTAAAAAGCCTTTTCATCCTAACGCATCACATTATATAGGACTATTATTATATTATTATAATATTATTACTATATTGTTGTTATTATAATTTTTACTTTTGTTATTATTATTTTTAGTAGTACTATCTGCTATTACTATTTATTACCTACAACTTTATTGAAGATTTACTTACAAATTGATGCTATCTAGATCTATATTTCCACAATTTCAACTTTTAAAACAATTTTCTACAACAAGCTAAAATCAATTTGGCAAAAATGATTGGGCGGTAACAATATATAAGATTGTAAGGAACAATACGGATTCAGATATCAAATTACCTAACACCACCAAATTTAATATGTTTCAAATAAACTGCCTTGTGCAATTGACAAATTAGTTTTTCTATTTTAAAAAATTATTGGTTCCCACCTCAAATAGTTCCATAGCACTTCATTAGATCATGAAACTGGCAAAGATACCAAGAGCAACAGGTGACCTTTAAACAGATCAATCAGGCCTATGACTGAAATCTATAGAAACATGTTGGGAGAGATGACAACCATGCTTTTTCCACCCAATACAAGCCATTGGATGGTATACAGGTAAGAAATTAACAGGAGACATTTATAATGTTCTCTTGATATTCTACAAAAACGATTACTTACCTCATTTTGCCACGGTATGGAAACGCTGCCTGTATTGAATTTACTATAAAAAGAGTCATCACTGGCATCTAAATTCACTCCCTTTACAGTAGAAAACTGTTCAATATCAAGAACATCTTTGCAGTAGACTGCCCTTGGCTGAAGAAAAAAAATGTACATTGTAAAATAATAATTCACTCTGAAAATTTTCACAAGGAAAAGTACAAGCTCAAGCTCAAGCTCAAGCAGGTCAATATACAATATATTGTTGTTTTTTGTTTTGTCTTGTAGGGGTTTTTTTTTTATCTTCTAATTGAGTCATTTATGATTATTGCACAGCTATTAAAATTTCTTAATATTTAACAATACATACACACAAATAATACTCTCATTAATGGAACCAAGGAACTAAGGCTTTCTAGAAAATCTGAGGACCAGAGATAAGAGAATGGGACAACAAAACGCATACATTGTGCAAACAAAAACAACCACAACTGAAAACCGTTTAAACAAGCAACTTCCAAAAACAATTGCTTAAATTGTGGACAGGACAAAAAGCTTTCACACCCACACATAAATCAACTTACATCTGGTAAAAATGGTGGCTCCACCATTCCTGCTTCTAATCTCTTGAAATTGTTATTCCTAAAAAATGGATGAGATTTCACCTCCTCTCCACCATCTTCTCCACATCCTAGCCGGTTAGATGGTGACTTTTGTAAAAGCTGGTTGAAAGAGTGAGATAAAATCATGTCCTAATATATTTCATGACACTCATTTCATTGAAGAAAATAAAAAAAGGTCTGAATAAAAATTGACATGTATGAAGTTTGAATATTCTTTTGGTACATAACATTCATTGTGAAACAAGTACATCCTTACTCATCCTTGGTTAAATTAGCATCTACACTTGTCCTGCTGTTCCAGAATATTTTCTTACTACTACCTATTCAACACATTTCCGGGCCCAGCGCAGAGGGGCGCGCCGAGGCAGAAATGTGTTTAAAAAAAAAACATTTTTAAATCCCATTTTCCATTGACCACATAAGTTAGTATCAATTTGTACATTCCTGTTATCTTTCGATGAATTTTGAAGTACTTTCTGCAACAAAAACATTTTCCAAAAACAACTTAATGGAACAAAAAGTTAAAGTAACCAAGCCATTTCAATATCGAACAACTTAGCAAAAGTGAGTTTTCTGTGTCCACTTACTCCTTTTACAGTGACAAAATTTGTTCACATTTGGTCTTTCTTTATATTTTCAGGAGTTGGAGATATTTAATGTTCCCACAGCCACCTGATATTTGTATTTTAATGGGTCCCTCTCAGAGCAGTTTCATGTGAACTATGGCGTTCCACAGGGATCCGTCCTTGGTCCAATTCTGCTCACCCTCTATGCTTCCCCATCGGCAGATATCATCAAGGAGCATAGCTTGGACATTCACTTGTATGCCGACGCCAAACAGATCTATGCATGTGTGATACATGACTACATTACAAAATCAGTCCACCATCGAAAATTGGAGGACATTCGGCATTGGATGAATACCATCAAACTCAAATTGAATGACGACAAAACAGAACTAATAGTTTTCCGGAAACCAAACTGTGATATTTTGATTGATAAGATTAACGTTGGGACTAACATCATAAAGAAAACACAAGTTGTCTGTAACTTAGGATGTAATTCAGAGGAATTTTTGTCTCTTAGTGTTCATGTCACAAAATTATGCCAAACTGTTGATCTACATTTGAAAAACTAGAATTAAAGATGTTCTGGATGGGGATACAACCAGACTGGTGGTGCATGCACTCATTACTAGCCGTTTGGATTACTGTTGCTCTTGTTCGGTCTTCCCAAATCTACAATCACACAAAAATAAAAAATTGCAAAACAAGGCAGCAAGATAGATAACTTGTTCAAAAAGATGCAAGCACATTACTTCTGTTTTGAAATCACTGCATTTGTTGCTTAAGCTTCCAGATAGCTTGTATGGTTTTCAAATGTCTGAATGGTACAGCTCTAGAATACCTGCAATCTCTAGTCAAAGAATATAGCCCATCGCTCATCTGGACAGATGCTGCTTGAGGCCAAACCTTGTAAAATGTCCTTCACTTCCCATACTTTGTACTTTGCAGCACAATCGGTCTGGAACTCTTTGTCATTAAAAGTCACGAAATGTTCAGATTTTCAAACTTTTAGGTCCTATCTTTAAAACGAACTTTTTAATCAATAATATAGTTAGACTTTACATCTTCCGCACACGACATTTATTTAGCTTCATTTATGTTTGCATCTATGTGATCTATAGTACCATGTATATTAATCATGAATTAATGGCAATGTTGCATGTTCTTGATGTTGTTGCTTTTGTTGTTGCTATTGTTTTCATGAGAATGTGAAGCGCCAGTGAACATTTAGGTGGATTTTGGTGCAATAAAAGTGTTATTATTATTATTTTTATTATTATAAATATCAAGAAACACCATGCTTAGTAATCACTACTCACTTCACTGCATATCCTTCTGCAGTCATCACTAAACTTAGATGAGTATACTTCTTCGTCCTCTTTGACTCTTCTGTCAACTTCATCTCTTTTCACCTTCTCTTTCCGTCCCCTAAATGGTGCCTGAAATTTGATAATACAGAAAAGGAATTAACTTACTGTATGACAAACATTCAAGAACAATCAATATTCATGCAATGTCTTTCTCCTTTCTTCAAAATCTTTATGTGTATAACAAAAGATGGATTAAAAAAAAACAACTGCATCTGACATTGAATGTTTAAAACTTTATGATGAGTTCGACTT
Organism: Melibe bucephala; assembly: GCA_039654525.1. Lineage (NCBI taxonomy): Eukaryota > Metazoa > Mollusca > Gastropoda > Nudibranchia > Dendronotidae > Melibe > Melibe bucephala. Next base: position 15,020 of record JBCJKE010210868.1, read on the forward strand.
GCATAAGAGTCTATGTGACTCTGATGTAATTCAACAAAGGTATTTGGATTCATTGTAAGATATAGTGATAGTAATTAAAAACACAGGATTTTGAATACACCCAACAAATAATCTTGAATACCACTTTGCAACCTTTTTGAAGAACTCTAAATAATTAATTTCTCTTAGGTTCCTTTTCTTTGCACATGCTCATAACTGTAGGAAGTCTCTGAGAGAAGACGGTATGAACCATAAGAATATATATACATAAATTTTTTCACTCATACTAAAACCCAATTTATACAAGGTAAATTTTAATACTTTATTACATATTTGATATGTACTTCTCGATCACATTTCTAGTCTAGTTGCAATTCAAGTTTTACATTACAGACTAACATAGGTTTAGATCTAGATCAAAGCCCAATTTATGACCTAGAATCAGACTTGCTTCACTAGTGAAATTATTAATCCCATCTGAACCAATAGACCTTGATATCACCACAAGAGATGACTGATCAACACAACTCGTAGACTTCAATTGTATTGTACTCAGTGAATCCCTTTCAAAAGGTCTTCAGAAATGTGGTTAATCAAAAAGCAGACATAAAATTATTTGAAAGCTATTACTCTAAAAGAAGTAAGGAAAGTGACAAGAGCTTAGGAAAGCAATGTGATCTGTGACGGACCATATGGCATATCCACTGTTGAAACAACTGTTGAATAATACCAATATATAGCAATTTACATGAATCCAAAACCCACAAAATCCCACAAGCAGCAAATTGCTTTTGAACTCACCTTTCCCTCCACCATCTCATAAATGATGCACCCAAGACCCCACCAGTCAGGGCTGTAAGTGTATCTTTCATTCTTGACTACTTCGGGGGCTGAAAGGGGAAAAAACAACAACAATGAAGTAAAGTGTATCAGTAAGAATCTTCTTCTTTTTCTTTTTTTTTTTTCTCCATTAAAATTTATAAGAATAAAAAAAAAACCACTCTTTAATGTTCAGTTTAAACAGCAACCATCTCTGCCTCCACACATCTTCCTGTGTTCCCTGGTATCCTTGTGTGTTCACATTATTATGACTACTAGCATGCTGATTACATTTTCTCAAACCATAGATCAGATCTATGGTTCCATAGATCAGATCTATGGTTTGAGAAAATGTAATCACATCTCTACTATTCTATCAATATATCTCATCTGAATTGGGGAATAAAACTTTTACTAGCTGAAAGTGTTGCTTTTCACTACAATGTAATTTAATTATGCAAAACATCCTATAGAATTTCTGTTAGTAAATTCACATTTTCAAGGTGTACATATTTGAAGGACAAGATAAACAGAAAGACATAATTGATATGGCAGAGAATTACTAGAATGTTTATCATTTTATTTTAAGAGACAATTCTCTGTCTTATGACAAATACACATATCTAGTCATAGAAGTGCTCCACTGCCACTGCTACATCTAATTTTACATCTTCCTATAGTAATAATTATATTGATCATGGCTCTGAAGAACTCTAAATAATTTATTTCTAAATGAAGCCATATATCATTCAATAATAACAATAAAAGACAATTTTCTGTGGGCTCAAGATAGTGTGCACTTTTTAAGTCCCAAAACAGATATCTCAATTTCCACTAAGAAAGACTTTATAAGGACTTACTTATTCATTTATTTTATTTTCTGTCCAGAAAACAACGAGGAAGTAATGTCTCAGATCAGTTATAAAAGAACATTATTGAATAAAACAGAAGGAAAGGGAATTTTATTGGACATAAGACAATACAAGGATCGGAGAATTTGGTAACAACTGGGAAGCTGGATGAAAAAAACCCCACCTAGAAGACAACAGAAAAAGACTGTGGGTGACCTCATTAACTGGATCCAAGAGAGAAGAAACAACAATCTGGGCGGGGAGTGACCGAGTTCAGAGAGTCAGGATAGTCAAAGCTCCCATGCACAGAATGAATAGACAGATAGTAAGAATTGGTTTCAATATGTATAATTATGAATACAGAAAATACATGAACTCAAATCTTCTTTCACAGAAGATGAACCAGATATCTGTACATTTCAAAGTCAATTGTCTTTCTTCATTAACATATACCTACCCATGTAGCCGACTGTGCCCACTCTGCCTCGTATGGACTCTCCTTCTGGTATCTCAACAGCGAGCCCCAGATCTGAAATTCTTACATGACCTGAATAAAGATAAAGAAGAGTTGGGGAATTATGTAAATATAGAATTAATAGAAAGAAAAATGAGAAAATGACATGTAGACAAAATTTTATTATATTATATTCCACTGAACACTAAATTAATTAAATTTTTCATTCATGAAGCAATAAAAGGACCAAACACCCACTTCAATAAATATTACCAACATCAAATGGAGAAATGTGGATAAAATTGTACAATATAATTAAGGTTCAAAATGTGTATCCAAAATACAAAAATATGTATTTATATTCATTGCCTTCAAACATGTTTCCATAAAAGCTAACTGCGAAAAAAAAAAAAACTGCAGAAAAATAAACTACAAAAAAAACAAAAACAAACTCAAAATAGAAGCCAGGGTTGACAACTATATTAAGGTAAGAGCACTTGAATCCATCTCAAGATTGAGAACCATTGAGGTTTTAAAAAAAAAAAAAAAAAAAGGAAGGAAAAAAAAAAAGCTAGATGGCTAAGTGGCAAAAAACTGCAGGTTAGTGCTATATGCTTCAAAGCCAGGAACACAAGGATATAAGAGAGGAACTGGGCACTGTATTTACTATGCCAGCCCTAAAAAAAGATGAAGTCTCAACCTCTTTACTACCTAAGAACATTAAAGTACTATCTTTACCTTTACATCAAAACAAACAAAAAAATAACAAAAAACAAAACAAAAAACAAACAAAAAAATGTAAACCCTGACTCACCATTATCATCTAACAAAATGTTCTCAGGCTTCAAGTCTCTGTAATTTAAAAAAAAAACACACAAAAAAACAGCAAAAGTACATTAGTTTTCAATCAAATTTAAGGTTGGCTTATGTCCAAACAATTAACTCAACTAAATCATTTTATCTCAATTTATCAACAATATTTTCACGAGTTTTTAGTAAGATTTATTTGCTGCGTAATTATGTTATATGATCCACAATATGCGAGCTAATTTATTTTCCTGTTTCAAAAAGGAATCAGGGATTATGACAAAATAAAGGATAAATAAAGTAAAGTCAAAGATTAATGCGATTTGCAGGTAGCTATCTTCAAGCGTGCTCCTAAAAAAACAATATTTATGCCTATCTTTAATCCAGATTCCACTTTTGTATTCTATATGTAAATGATCTGTGGATGTTGGGAAATAATTGTAAAGAATTTTCGAACTTGGTTTTTTCTGGGTCCTTCAAAATCTCAGAGAACAGATTTTTAAATACTAACCCTTTTAATGGTGTTTTATTATCTCACCACAACCCTATTCATCATGTCACACCTCTAAAACAATCTTTTCTTTTAAAAACAATATAATCATCTTAGCAGCAGGTGACAAAAACAAAAGATTTAAGTTTCACTCGGACATAAGACCTTTCACTTGACACTATCCACCTCGTCTCCCTTCCTGCGCTAATGAACACCACAATACATAAACATATTGAAGAGAATAACAATTATGCTTTAAGGTGTGGATACAGTGTCAAACAAAATAATAAGCAAACTATGCGAACAAAAAATGAAGAAAACGTGTTAGTAGAAATCCCTAGAACTGATAAATTTAAATGCATGCACAGCAAAGCGCACCAGCAAAAGACAACAGCAAACCAAAGCTGTTATGACAGAAAATCGAAAAGAATACTTTTTCTCAACAAAGAATGTCACTTATCAACAATGGAAAAAATGTAAGATTAAAAAGACTTAAAGTCAGAATTTCCAAATGGAACTTAAGGTCTTGTGAATCAACAGACTAAATAAAAAAAATTTAAAAAAGCAGTGCTTGAAATAAGCAGGCTCAAAGTAATAATGGAAACTAGATGAAAAGAGGGTGGATGCTTCATATGAAGATGGGTATGAGTTTACTCTGGTGGAAATTACCATAAACGGAGCTAGAGTTTTGATGGATAGAGAGACAACAAAAAGTATCCAACAAAATTAATTAGTTTATGGACATTGAGCAAACTCGATCTGAATACCTTGGAATCTACCTGAGAGACGAGGGCTGTAGTTCCTTTGAAATAAAGAGAAGAATAGGAACAGCCAGATCTATTTGATACAAATGACGAAGTTGCTATGCAATCAAAATTGAAAACTGTTTACCAGAATAACATTTTTTAAAAATGATGTCTAGACTATTTTAAACATGAAAGTGCTGCCTGGATTCTAAGAAGGAAGACGAAAAATTACTAAAGATGCTTAAGTGAAAAGATAAAATATCAAACACAAAGTTTTGGAAAAGATATAAGACCATAAAAACTAACAAAATGATTTATGAAAGCAAAGGTTGCATTCTGTGACATGAGGAAAAAATTTTTTCTCTGTTTTTATATGGTTGGATGGATAGAAAGAGAGGAAGAGGAAGACAATGAAACATGTGGCTAAACAACATAAAGGAATAGACCAACAGGAGCATGCAAAATGTAGTTGACATGTATACGGCTAAAAAGAAATGGAGAAATACATAACTTAAGTTTCAAGAGTAGATAGAATTAGTTGGAATAAAAGCCTGAACCTCTCTCTTATGTCATATCTCTGGCAAATCATTACCCCTCATTTTAAATGAAGTATAAATTGACAATCATGAATTATACTAGATTTTTCATTATGTTATGACTAATGATATTGGGGGCTGAGAGGTTAAGGCATTGAATTGCAACCTAGAAGTCCCCAGTCTTCATTTCCACACCCAAAAATTGCTCCCAGCTGAAAGGGGTTGTCAAGACAAAAGGAAAAGGAGGTTGCGATTTTTCAAATAAGAACAACTCATCATACAACTAAAAGTGAAGCGAGAAAGGGAAGTCACCATTAGCCATGACCAAGATTGGGTATATAGGTCACTGTGCCATGAACAGGACTGAGATTGATTGCTGGTTGCCATAAAAAAAGCTTTTAAAAACGATTTTGTCCTATAGAGAGTCCAACACTATTTTCTGCTATTTTCATTAATTGTCTATGACCTTGGGTGATATCTTCACTTCACAATTTTTTCTACATAGAAAATGATATTAATCAAGGATATTTGATGTACTGTTTCACATAGATTTGATTACTCTTAATTTTGTATACAATTTACTAAAATTAAAGACATAGACTACGATATGATGTAAACTGGTTTAAAATGGTAATAACCCCTTGGAGGTTGAATTTAAGTGATCAAGGAGTTCAATAGCTCAACAGTTCCATTCTACATAAGTAGACTCGGCAATTTCGTCACAGAGTTCAAAAGCTCAAATGTTCCACTCTACATAAGTAGACTCGGTAATTTGGTTGATTTTGCGAAGAACATAGAAAAATCTCAGATGAACAAACTAATAGCAGGAAAAGATTGTTTTACGTTATGCAAAATTGTCACGTTTTACTGTTATGGCATTTTCCCTAAACTGGGAGCAAAAATTGGTCCACATTCTCTGCAGTTCTAACTATATAAAAGTTGTTATTCACCTTTTTATACCAAAAAAATATTTTTAATTTCTTAATGGATTTTAATAGTTTAAAAAACAACGATACTCAGTTTTTATACACCTTTGATTTAAACCAATTTTTTAAACTGATGCATTAAAACATGTTCAAGAACTTTGTTCCAGAGGAAGGTCAGTAATAAAATCAAATGAAATGTTTAAGCTAAATGTGTACACAACCTGTAAACAATCCTTTCGCGATGTAAATCATTCAGACCACACATGATTTCTGCTGCATAGAAGACTGCTCTTTGCTCTTGGAAGCCAGGGTTGCCCATGTTGTGGATATGAAATTTCAGATCGCCACCATTCATGATAGTTAAAACTAAGCACAGAGCATCTTTCGTCTCAAATGCATAGGCTAAGCTTACCTGAAAACAGTATACATATATATATATATATTTGAAATAGTTACGAATTATTTTGCCAGGAAAGAAAATAAGGGGCAATGAATGAGCTGCTAAAAATTACCTCTCAGTAGCCATCATTACAGTCTTTGCATAATTTCACTATTCATGACAGTCACTTCACTCGTCAAATATAATCGTGTTTTTTGTTTTTGGTTGGGTTTTTTTTTTAAGTCCAGATTCTACATAAATTCCATCTGGATTTCAGCAGACCTTCAGGTATTCAGTTGAGCTCCAATGGAACTAATTTGTACAGTAAATTCAAGACATTTTACCCAAAGCAAACAGAGACATGAATTTGCAATTAACATTGTAAGAAAACACTATCATAAATTACATAAAATTAATCAATACAACAAAATAACAATAAATGATCACAAATTCAAATTTATGTACACTGTTATATGCAAAAGTTTGAAATGAACATAACGCATTCAACTTTTTTTTTTTTTTTTAATTCAAGAATGATATCATGATCGGAACAACACTTACAAGAAAACAGACAATGATACTCACAACAAATCTTGAATTGATCTTTTGTAATATCTGTTTCTCATTTAGAGCCATCACTTCTCCTTTCCTCTTTTTGATCCTCTTCTTTTCCAATTTTTTGCATGCATACATCTTGCCAGTGGCTCTGACTTGGCAAGCACACACCTCACCAAAACCACCTTTCCCTAATACTCGGTACATACGAAATGTATTCTTGGTCACCGGTTGACTGGATGAAAGCAAAGAAAAAGTTATATATACAAACTACAATCAAACTACATAAAAAAAAAAAAGAAAATAAAGAGAGCAAAAGAAAAATGTAGGAAAAAAATGGAATTTCAAACCTGTTCAACTTGAAAACAAAAACTTATGTGGTCTTAACATGTCAATAAGAATCTGCAGAATACCCTATCAAGTTATAAAATAAATAAATGCTATGATTAATATAATAAGTAATGCCAAGGACTTACGATTCCAACCACTTCCATTGCATAAAACGCTTAAAGTACATACTGGATAAAAATTCAGTGAAAGGTTCTTTGCTGAGATATTCACGCACAAGTCTGGAGAGGAAAAAATTCAAATGATAAGTGATTTTTTTCACAAAATATGCTTGCATTTCTCAAAAAATGTTGAAATTACCTCAAGATATCAAAACATTTCTTCCACAGCAAACAGCAATCACCCCTCTCCTGCTAACAGTAACAGGTAACTTGCATTGCGAATCAAATGCGCCATTAAGTAAATGCGCAGATCAGTGAGGGAAACAGGAAAGTGAACAGCCAGTCAACGCGCGAGTTTGTTACAAGGCTTAGGGCTTTCACGTGACAGAGGTCACTGCATAGTAAAAATTGTAGTATTGTGGCTGGCCAGTGTTGGAGCTATCTAAATTAGCAAAAACTGAAATTCGAGTACTACTTGCAAAAACTGGAATTTCAACTGCCACCTCTTCCCTTAAGTTAGTTGCAGAGAATCACTTGTTCATTTGTCAATTTGAAAATTTTTTTAAAATTTGAAAATATTAGAAATATATTGACAGAGTGTTCATAAAATTTATAAACTTTTTACCAAATTGGCTAGGAACAATTTGGTATTTCACTCGCATATCTAGATTTACATGTATATATCAGGCTGAACTTGGAATGCTGCCATTTACACTATTTGTGGTTGGATTTGTATAAAAATCAGCGCAGGTCTAGTCTAGTTCAATTAATTAAAAGAATGAATGTTAAATTTTATAGACCTGTTGAGAAATTATGAAGATACACTATTTTGAATATGAATACACCCATCTCAAAATGGTCATAAACAGCATTCTATAATGAATAAAATAATAATAATGGAAACACACTTAACGTACATGTACTGTAGATCCATAAATCATGAATGGATATCTAAAGAAAATGTTCCACTTATATGTGTACTTCTGATTTATCAATAATATAAAATAGTTTTCACTTTGTAATAATACAAAGGATATTCAAATCAAAATCTCATTTCTCAATGTCTCAATTCTGACATCATTTTATCTTCCAAACACAAAACTTTGTTGCTCCACCCAATAGCAGTGTTTAGGTTATTGTCAAATCTAGATATAGCTGTGCTATTGTAGAGGTGATTGGTGAATGGGTTCTGGATCTATCAATAATGTCACCACTATAAGTGTTTGTAGACCGATTTTGATGAAATTATCACATGAAAACAGCAAATTTCTAATAAAATCAGCTCAAAATAAAGCATGGCTATCCAATAAAAGTAGATCCATATTCAGAAACAATTAACAAAAATGTGATAGTTTTTCATTGTTTCTTTAACCTTGTTTAATGTGTTAGCTACATCCAGCAGCTTATGGTTGGGAAACAGTTACAGAGTCAAGTCTCCCCAACAATTTGAATTCTTTTTTTTTTTTTTTTGCTTTCATGTTCTCTTTTGTGAAATGATATATTGATTTCCCTAAAGACATGTTTATTTTAAACAAGGATTTTACCAATTTTTTACTTGTATTAATGAGAGGGGTTTCAGGCTGCCAGTCATTTTTAGTAAAGGAATCTATATTATAATCAATTATGAATCGTCATTTCCTGACTTGAGTAAGCCTAATTCTAGATCTAAAAACTAGTCCTAGGTCTACACCCAAACATAAGTCTAAATCCATCAGATTTGAATCACATCAAGATAAGAAGTGACTGAGAACACTTCAAATAACATGGAATTATTACGGAGATAAATAGCACAAATACTGACATTCAAAGTTTGGCATGTTTTGCTGGTATTATTTGTATTTATCAGACAGGAGCCCAGGGCATACTGTAACTGTGAAAAATGTATCCATCAATGCAAACACAGTGAAAGTAAGCAGATAGATAAAATAAAGGAAGGGCTGATGGAGGGAGAGAGGAGAGGAAGAGGGAGAGGGAGAGGGAGGCAGGGAGGGGGGGAGAGAGAGAGAGAGAGAGAGAGAGAGAGAGAGAGAGAGAGAGAGAGAGAGAGAGAGAGAGAGAGA
>JBCJKE010210869.1:0-16928 GCA_039654525.1 Melibe bucephala
CACTTTCGGTAGAGTTCAATGTCTCCCAACAGTCCCCCCCCCCCAAATGTTGATCATTTTACATTAGTTCATCCGAGCACATGTTTTAGAACAGCTCACAGATGTAGTACAAATCATTGGAAGCAAAACTGACCTCCCATGGAAGACAATGAATGAAAGCTGACGATAATGAGAGAATTTCTCAAGATGAAAACTCAGGCTTTAATCAGAGAGCAATAACATCATGCTCAGCCTTTGTCAGGAACTTCTATGTGGATTGCCATGACAAGTTAGAATAACCTGAGGAGTTATAGTAAAATTAAAATCCCTATTAGCCCGATATGTCAAGAAACTGAGCAAGCAACTGAGGTGGTTGTTGAGGAGTTCATGCACCAGCCAGGGCCGAGACACCAACTAACACCTGATGCCTGCCCTTTGTCATTCTTCTAGCTGATGTTTCCAATGCATCTATTGGAAATCATCATTGAAGAGACAAACCGGTATGCTGAGCAGACCATTGCCACAGCCCCTTGTCCTTCTTGGGAACCAACCTGGCTCACGAAGATCTGAGCATTCATCGCCATAGACATTATGTTCGGCATATCCTTCAAACCTTGTCTCTGGTGCTACTGGACTGAGGATAAACGGTTCAACGTCCTTTGGATTTCCTCAGTCATGTCATTTGCACGGTTCAAGTTTCTAAGCCGCTATTTCCTTTGTCAGGATACATCAAACCAGCAGCAATGGGGTGCTGCCAATTTTGATCCAATATTCAAAATCCGGAACATTATTATGATAACACTAACAAATTTCAAGGATCACTATCAACCCCCCAGGGAAGTCATTGTTGACGAATCGATGGTTGGATTCAAAGGAAGACTGTTTTTCAAACAGTATATGCCAGCAAAGCCAACCAAATGGGGTGTAAAAATATGGACTATCTGCGACTCTGCAACAGGATATTGTCTTGTTTACGTTTACACCGGCAAGCAGAGTAGCAGAAACCCTCGCCAGCCCCTAGGCTTCGAGGTCGTGGATATGCTCTACACCCCCTTGTACAACGTAGGGCACCATATTTATGTGGACAGATTTTTCAACTCTGTAGAAATTGCGAAATACTTATTGGAAAAGGCCACACACATATGTGGCACAATTATGACCAATAGGAAAGGACTTCAGACAGAAATGAAGCAAAAGCTTCGAACAAGGGGGGCCACTGTCCAACGACAGAAAGGAAATCTTGTCGCAACGGCATTCCATGACAAGAGGACAGTGGTCCTTCTCTCTACAAATAGAAACATGGCAGAGATATCGGGCAATGGCAAGCCAGTACCTCTAGCGGACTACAACAAACATATGGGAGGTGTCGACAAACTCTATCAACACCTCTCATACTATACCATTGATAGGAGTGGCAAGAAATGGTGGCACTATTTGGTGTGGCATTTTATCAATGTCTCCATTTTCAATGCCTATGTCGTTTGGAAGCAATCATGCCACTCTTACGATGTGAACAAAAACTATGACCACCTCATGTTCCGTGCAGACATCGCCAAGGGACTCAGGAATGGCTCCAGTTCCAGGAAACTTCCTGGAAGGCCAGCCACTTTGCAGGCAGCTGTCCCTAAGCCTCCATCAGGCAGCACATTCTGACAAAAATCAATGGCTGGAAAAAAATATGTGTAATGTGCTTGATGCGCTCTAGAAAAACTGCATCAGGGAGGGATATTGAAACGACGTGGATGTACAAGTTTTGCAATATTGCACTAAGCAAGAAAGGATGTTTTGGCCAATACCACGATGTTGACCTCACCATCACACAGAACTGAATAGCCATTTCCTTGTAGTGTGTGAATTTTTATTTTATCACTTTTCTGTTTCTTTTTTCCTTTTTTGTTTCATCATGGAATTTTTTTCTAATAGTTGTGCTTTACATTTCTTTTCAAAGTCTTTCATGGAAAAGTTAAGTGTAATAAATATTCGATATAAATTATATATGGTGAGTTTTAGTAACATTATTTTTGCTATTTAATGTTGTTAGTGCAGTGTTCGTTCATTGTATAATGTCTCTTTATTATTTATTAATATGTTCTCTGAATTGTATAATGTAAATAGTAATAGACCTGTATCACCCAATATATCTTCTGTATCACTAAACACTACAGCAAAAAAAAACAACAACAAACCAAACAACAGTCATACACATTCATCAATCATTGAAGAATGAATGTGCCAAATTTGAACGCACTAGCTTTGGAAATGACCATTCTATAAACATTTAAATGCAGCCACCACAAAATACATCTCACAAGGCAAATAAATGTAAACACAGCAGGCAGGGCTGGCCTGTGGAAATGCCACCTTTCTACCTGCACACAGGTTGACCGAATTAGACAACAAGAGGATTAAGTCTAACTGTTCATATGAGGTACCTTTGGTATCCCACAATTCTTATAGTTCCTGTAAAAATATTTGGGATGGAAATATTACTTGAAATATTACTTTGAAATTTTCTGAATTCCAAGAGAAATTATTTTTTGAAATGACTATGCAAAATCTACAACAAAAACTTTTGTTGTTTAATGATCGATGATCAATTTCTGATGCACTCAACTGTATATCTTGAAACCTTCAAATACACTGCATTCCGCTTATGATAACCTCTTGCTTAAGATAAATTTGGAGGTTGGTCCTAATTTTTCTTTTCTAAATCAGTAGTAACTCCTTCAATGGTATGGTTCCCTTAAGATAAACTCGGGATCTGCTGTAGTAATATGTACATGATTGTATTAGATGCTTATCTAACAAAACAACATTCGAATCACTTAAAGTAGACTAACCTAAAGGGTTCCTTCTAACCTACAAAGCCTCTCTCCTCTCCCTTTTTTCATTTCTTGCCCTACACGAGTGTTTTAATTGGCTAGTCAGTTTGTGCCCTGATAGTATGGGCCTAATTACTAACATTAATTGACCTTGACCTATCAAACTCATCAGCATTCCATTCTGCCAGTAGTACTTGACCTAGCCCTATACCTACTGTCTTTATACTGGTAATCAGAATTTCTCTTCTACTGGTATAGATCTTCATTCAACACTGTTTAGATCTGAGATGAACCCCAGTGGCAAAAAAATTCACTTTTTTTACTTAGTCTGGAGACTTAGATTAAATTGCTTCATGATGATTCAAAGTTAGTAGTGGGTCAAGATGATATTGCTAAGAAATATGGCATTGGCATATATCAAATAGCACTGTCTATGTCACGATAAAGATGTTGATTTAAGTAAATGGTCACTTCCCCTGGATTTTTGGATAAGATAAACTTTTTGGACGGGTCCTGAGGATTTATCTTAAGCGGACTGCAGTGTAGAATAATTAAAGTAACCCTTACAGTGGATTGACACCCAATGGTGAACAAGATTGTTGACTAGTTTTCCATGATGGCAGACATCATAAAGAAGGTGACAAAAGGCCACAATCAATTATTTAACGAAAATAAAACACAGATTTTGTGTCGATCATTCAATGCATTTTTTAGAATTCTTGAGCAATACAAATACCTTGCCTTCTATATTCAACATGGTCTTCGTGTCATGTGATAAGGCTAGGCCACAGCTTTCAATAGCTGATGAAAAATTATGGTGTGACCCAGAAACCCCTTACATGAGAATAAAAAGTCTTTTTGTTATTTTTCACTACACTTTATGAGACATTGGCTATCTGAGCCATCCTCAGCATGAACAGGGTAGGACAAAGCTAGCCCTTTGACCTTCTAACTGCCGGAGGACTTGGCATGGGCTTTGTATTTCATAGAGGTCCTCTGTATTGATCATGCATCTAGATGTTACTTAACTAAACATTATGTATCAATTTGTGAGACCTGCATCATACCCCTACCTCTAAAACCCCTGTCACTGTCACCGACACCATACATGAAAATCATTGAAAATCACACTTTGCCAATGACGTGGCATTGGCATTCCATTCTAAAAAGTCATCTTGCAATCTGTCTCTACGCAAGCACATACCTTTAAGTACAACCAATTTAACACATCATATGTCAAGCAACAACTTTTGCATTCTGAAATAATGTGTGTATATTTTATCATGAGCTTCACTGTATCGCCATGGAAATTTGAAAAAGTACAAAAGTGTTAAGTTGAAAAAAAAAGAAAAGAAAAGCCCTTCTCCATCAACATAAATAACCCCCTACCTCCCTCGCAAAAAACAAAACAAACCCTACAAAACAAAAATTTCCAATTTTGAAACGAAAAATGAACTAGCTTTGCAAAATACATATTGATCTTTCTTATTCAAAGACTTTGAAAAAGTTAAAAATACCAAATTTACATGACATGAACACAATCATTTACAAATTACGAGAGACTCTTTACCCTTCACACTCATGGACAGCTTTTTTTGCCTGTTGTGTTTTTTTAATTTTTATGTAAACAAACTCTCACCATCTATTTACAGCAAGGTAACAAAATTCCCTGAAGTCTATTTGAATTGCAGAAAGAACGTCTCTCTCACTCAAAAGAGTCAACGAAAACAGTAAACCTATCTTGCAAACCATTAGCATACACCTGAACAAATCATAAACATTAGATAACTGTTTTCCTTGTCACCGTCTCCCTCTCCTTTTCATGGCAGCTGTACACTGAGGACAGTACCATTTACCTTTCGGTGCTTGTGCCAAACCGACGCAACCATAATGGAACCATTCAATTGGACACTGTTAGAAAAAAGGAAAAATGTGATGAAATAAAGAGTTTGGGGATTAGACAAAACCATGCTAATTTTCACCCTGCCATGAGTAAGAGGAAGAAATGTGGCAGACTACAGTGTAATCAGTAATTAGAACAAATCATTTTTCCTCTTATAATCCCGCTTTGATTTTCAAATCGATAATAAATGTAATGGATACGTTAAGCAAATATGCAAAGTGTGTCTGTGACATTAAAGACACAGACATGGTAAACAGAGTATCATTGCCATCTGGGAAAACCATTGAACACTGAAAAAAAAAAGATGATAAGTTTCCTAATAATTATAATAATACATAGCATTTCTATAGCGCTCAACCCCAATTTAAACCAAGCTCTGAGCACTTAACAATGGCATAAAAATATGGGTAAAAAACAATAATCCTAGACAGAGAATAGTATTGCTCAGAAATGATACTCTCAAAGCCGAAAAAAAAAATGCTGGTGATGAATAAAAACAAAAAAACACATTTATCATTAATTTAAGATAAAATATGATCAATCCTTGAACAAAGAACAATAAAATAACAAACACTGAAGAAACATTAACAAACAAAAGGAACAGTGATAAAATATCTCAGACTGTCCTAAAAAAACACAGTGAATGACACCAATGTACTGACACGCAGAGGAATATATCAAATGCAAACTTACATCATTGTTGTCACACCCAACCATGTCACCATAGGACACGTTGTTACACAAACAGTAACGAGGCTCATTGGGATCAGCCTGCCACTCATCCACCTGAACATCTCCTGAGAGATCTTCAGACTCAATTCCTGGCATTTGGGGTGTGGACGGTTGTGAAACGCTTGCAGCTGCTGCTGCTGCTGCGGCTGCTGCTACTGCCTGTTGTTGTTGTTCTGCTGCTAATGCTGCTGCTTTGGATGTTTGTCTGAAGATGAAAGCATTAATAATGTAAATTCTACTGAATCAAGACAGAATATTGAGAGAGCAAAAACTGTATTAATATGTGAAAGATAGACAGGTGTGCAGTAAGAACATCTCTATGAGGAATTTTCATTGTCCTGAAACCCTTGAGAAGAGACATGTTTTCTTTTCAATCCGGACTTTCATTTTCAAATATAGCCAAAGGAAAGAAAAAGATGAATGTGAATATTTCATTGACCATTGACAATAAATAAAGTTTATTGAATTATTTTAAGGAATAAATGTAAAAGAGCTACACACTCAGCTGTGTTCAAAATGCTATCAAGCAAGGGTTGAGTAAAAGAAGAGGTGCCACAAGACATGGAAGAAAAAACAAATGAATATTAGCTTCTATGATAAGTTATGGAAAATTCTTAAATGCAAAAAAGTAAACAAAACATATTTCTTTTTACTCACTTTTTTGTTCTTTGTGATCTAGGCTCAGGAGTTCCAGGGGCTGATGCAGATTGGGACATACTTAAATTAATATCCTTTGGTAACACGGACTGGTTTTTGGTCATCAAGTCATAACTTGCTTTCATACTTGATGTGCGTCTTCCTTGTTGTAACTATTTGAGAGAAAAATAGAGAAAGGGATTGAATAAATGTTAATATGCAACAGTGTAGAGAGAGTGATTGGACTGACGTTGATATAAGTTAAGTTCCATGTGTTAATTCGGCCAACAGAGAAAATATTTGATTTCTATTTTGAATTTGTGTTACTTGAACACTCTCAGACGGGAGTCCCATGTGTGCTGAGGCATTTGAATCTCAAGGAATTCTTTTCATTTTATAACAGGTAGATCATTTGACTAACACAGATAACCTATAAAATTAAAGTGTAAAAATGTGAGTATTATTACCTATATTTTTGCTCATTTAAGGCCAACACAGAATAGAAGCATACTAAATCTGTTTAAAAAATCACTTGAAGTGACATGTCCATAGACCTTTCTATCAACACTTCCAAACCTTTCATCTTGCTCTTGGCAATTTCAATCTAAAACACATTGAACAGAAGTTTTATCTTCCAATTTCAGTCATTTAATCAAGGATCATGTGTTTTTACTTTTCCGAAAGTGTTCAATCCTAGAATTTTAAACACATACTTAAATTTTAATGTATATTTGCAAAATTACAGTGTAATTCCTGCAGTATTAGGATTCTTGAATCTTTGACTTTGACATGATTAGATTAAACAGAAGCCTTGATAATCCACATCTCATCAAAGTAAGTTTTAGGTAAAGCTCATAATATATAGTAGTAGGCTTTTTGCATCAAATATTGACAATCTTGTAGCAATGTAATTGCTACACTAGGGCTAGCATTCTATGATGAGTATGGATGTCCAGCCACATTCCCTTGTCCTCTAATCTTTGCCTCTTCTACTTGAATTCAGAGCAATGAACTGTTCAATAAGTCTGAGGTACAAGAGATTGTATGGGCGAATATATCCCTCAAACGTTTGTCTTTTTTGGTAGGCATTGAATTTTGCCTAGGTAGCAGCCGAGATGACTTGCTCATTTCAGTTTAAACCACTGAGGCTTCTTTTACATGTGCAAAGGCACATGGGACATAGTTTGTCATCCGATGGGAATAGTCATCGATTTATCATGCTTGCCACAGGATCAAAAGCCAATTCATGTCTCACCTGTTTTGTTGCTGCAATGGCTTGAGAAGCAGCAGCTGCGATGGCTGCACTTCCAGCTCCCATATTTCCTATTGTGTAAGTCATTCCTGAACTTGAACCTGAACTAAACATTTTCATTGCAGGAGAATTTGAAGCAGAACTTGGTCTCTTTGGGCCAAGGGACTCCCGGGCCACCTCATTTGCAAGTGAAGATAACACATCTGTTGTTGGACGCTTATCTGAACTATTGGTGAGGGATGACTGTGTATTTGTGAGGCGCCTCTCTGAAAAAAAAACATAACAAAACAAAAACCCATAAAAATTTGGATAAGTAAACTGTATCAAATAAAATATGCGTACAAATGTCAGAACTTCTTGTGTGAATGTGACACCATGAGCATTTGAATATTTTTTCAATTGAAAGAGCCCCCATTCATTACCATTGAATGGTACTAGTACACTCACTTTCTGTTTTGTGATTGTTCATATTCTGTGGAGGCTTGTCTAACTCAAGTGACCCTGAAATAATAGAAAGTAAAAGTCCGGAATAAATATAAAATTACTTTTAACATCATAGTGACAAAACGACTGATAATGGAGAGCCAAAAATGCATATTATTTCCTAGCCCTTTAAAGATGAATCCACACGAGTGTGTTTTTAATTTATGACAGTGATGCCCCCCAATATGTATTAAAATGCACCACATTCAAACATAATCCTTTGATATCCTAAATTGATCAGATCTACTTAAGGATTATAAATGTCTTTAAATATAAACCAAATGCAATATTTGCATTTTTTCATATGAGATGAATCTTCATCGTTTCAGAAATAATCCCCCTTCTCATAGTTTAGATTTGCCCGAAATCATTAGAAAATATTTATATTACTCTTTATGACATCTTCCTCACACAATGCCATTTTGCTGAATCCCAGATAAACTACGGTGAAGCACACTAAATGTAAACACAATTTTCAAGGGTCAAGGATGTAAAAAGTAAAGAATCATTAAAAATCCAGAAGTTATAAAAAAAAAAAGAATTGAGTTCAGTAGATAAAATGATCAAAAACAATTTGTATTGCATAGAATGTGGATCTTGGGCATGTTCATCTCTTGCCAGCACTGATCAATGTGGCATCAATAAAATTGTGTAAGCAGGGCAATATGGCAGACCAGCAAGAGAGAGAAAGATACAATATATAATTTCTGATTAGGTCTATGGTGTCTAGCCTTTGTTTTAAGATGAAAGTAGAAGAGGTGGTGTACCGGTACATTTGTGCGCGCCATTCAATGGTTGTGTTGAAAACTGAAGTGATAGGTGAATGAGAAGGAGAGGTGGGTATCAGTGACAGGCCTGAATAACACTATAAAAGCTTGTATATGTTCTACTAGCCCTTAATAATAAAAGGAGAGGCAGGCAAAAGACATCAATAATAAGTACACTCAGACAAGACCTGAAGATAATACATCATAAAGCCGCACTCAAGTTAAAGACGACTAAGGACCTAGAAAAATTGTGACACATTTCTGTAAATAGGACGGAGTGGAAAGACATCGTAAGACAGCGTATACAAAGCAGGCCAAGTGGGATATTCTGACACAATGAAAGAATGGAGAAGTGCCACTGCAATATCCTTTGACTTTCAATATGACATGTGGCCTTTCTGTCAGCACTCTGAGTTGACTTAAAGTGGACGCTCTTCTTAAAACAGGTAATTACAATTTATATCCAAACTATGAAAATGGGACCATCTAATATGATTTTAATTAAAAAATTGAGTTTTGATCAAGTTGACATTGAGTGGTCTGTGTCTGACAATTTAATTACCATAAACAGCCAGTGACCAGGCTAAGGGTACTCAAAATTAAATAAATCCTTTGTACAGTGAAAAGGAATAAACTAAGATTTACTAAGAACCAATGAAACCACAACTTCATTTTGGTGAGAACATTTGGCTGTTGGACATAAGTCTTAGGTGATGAACACAAAAATCTTTATTGATCGTTCCACCCAGAAAGTAACCTTCCAAAAAATCAGACATACAAGATTAAACAAGGACTTTGAATACTCTGTATTGTTTTGATGCTTTGAATTATAAAAGATAATTGGTTTCTCATATATTTTTTACACACATACTTGTGTATAATCCATTCCCCCCACCTTTTTTTTTAAAGTGAGATGAGCCAATCTATAACATGTATAAATATCTCACTTTTTTCTAAAACTTCTGTAATTCCTGCATTGTCTGCTTCCAATTCCATTTTAAATTTTGAGAGCTCCTGATCCAACCTTCTCGAATGTCTGTCCACCTGGAAAAATATAATAAAAAAAATATCATAATGAACAATTATTAACAATGTCATGGAAATAATTTTACAGTATATGATGTAATCAAGAAGAAGAATATTAAAAGGTGATATGGATATTGGAGTCTAAATGTGTCTTTCTTTGAAGAGAATAATCATGTTTAAAAAGTCAAGGGCGATTTAAATAAAAAAAGACCCAAAAAAAATCACCGGTAACTAAAAACAAATGTACATAGGCCTTTCATTATCACACAAACCCTATCCCATTCAATTGGAAAAAGTTTTCCTGAGTTCCAAAAATCATTGAACACTTTATCTCAGAGTCACTTTTTATGGCGATGGAAACTACACTACAAAAATAAAGAATGGCTAGCTTTTGGAAAACTTAAATAACACGAGCAAGATATGGAAAGGGCAAAACAATAAATCCAAAGTGTAGAATTCTTAAAGCCTGCATGTTCCCTATAGCATTATATAGTTGCAAAATTTGGACACAAAACTAAAATGACAGAAACAAGATCCAAGCCATTGCGATGACTTATTAAACAAAAATCCTCCAAATAACATGGAAACTAAAAAATATATAAATATATAAATAAATAAACAAATCACAAATAAGGAAGCCAGTAAATGTCTAAACATTAAAAAGAGCCACTTAATCCAAAATATTAAAAAGCAAAGGCTGTCATATTGTGGCTGCATTAAGCGACACAATAGAGAAAAAAAAATGAAAGGGAACATGGAGAAGAGAAGCAGTGGTAGACATAGAATACAGTGGGAAGACAACACTGTGAGCTAGTAGTTAATGACATAGCAGAGGCTGGTAGATTTGCTCAAAACAGAACGACATACACCATGTCTGGGTGGCCACGTCCCAGAAAACATTGTTTTCAAGGGACAAGCCGAAGCGGTAAACAATGTTTATTTATAAGACAAGGTTATTACCAATTCATAAATATGATTTGCCAGCTGAACTTTTTCATCTGTATCTTCAAGTGCCTTGTAATATCCCTGAAAAAAAGAAAATTAAAAAGTAAATGGGTGGTGGATCTGTCTTCATCTTATTACATACCACATTATATAATTATTTTATTCTCTTTTGATACAGGGAATACTGATGGTATAATCAGTATAATACTATTGGTTTACACCACAGTTTATTGTGTGAAGATTATTGACAACAAGACAACAATTTACATTTTGTTTAACAAAGCATTTTCCTGTAATTTATTGATTCAAAAATCGTTGTTGTTCAGAGTCATCTTGAAGTTATCAGTTGGGCATATCTTGAAATATGGGTGAATTAGGTGAAACCAAGGACTTATTTTGAATAACATTCATTAAAATAATATTAGTCTCACTTTAGAGCAAATGCATCTCTATCTGACCTGTGTCTTACCTCTTTTATCTTTTTCAATTGTTCTTCTTTCCATTCCTTCTTGGTGTTTGGTTGCTGGCACTTTTTAAAGAATGTCTTCACTGATTCATCCAGAGTATCAAGAGCATCTATGAGAAAAATAAAAACATATTAAAAATAATTGTATTTCAAAAGATAAATAAAGTAAAACTCAATCAAATGCAATATATATATATACATTGGAGTAATAGTAGTAAAAAATAAAGCCCTTTATTAGCTCCAGGGGAGAATGCGTCTTTAGGGTCTATCCCGAAGGAAGACCGGAATAGACCCAGGCATCAGCAGCAGTGCAGCGCCGCCAAGGAGGGCAAAAGGGGTGAATTTTCTTGCCCAAGGAAAAAACCAGTAATAGGCCTTTTGCGTCAATGTTGATGATCTTGTAGCAATGGAATTGCTACGCCTGGGCTAGTATTCTTAGAGAAGTGTGGGTGCCCAGCCACAAGCTCTTCCCCTCTGATTGTTGCCTCTTCTAACTGAACTCAGAGTAATGGACTGATCAATTAGTCTGAGTTAGAAGAGGTTGTAGGGGTGAATGAGTCTGAAAGAACTTTGGTAGGAATTTAATTTTGCCAGGGTGGCGGCTGATATGGCCTGCTCTTATCGATTTTAACCCCCCTGGGTTAATGACACATGCGCAATGACACATGGGACCTCCTCATCGTTCATCGTCCGTCTCTGATGGGATTAGGCACTCATTTATCCTGCCTAACACAGGACCAGGAGGCAGAAAAAACACAAAACAAAATTTTGGATTTTAATTCAAGCCTGCACAGCCTGGGAATGAACCCCTGACCTTTGGCTTGGTGGTCGAGTGCAGTAACCACTGAGTGGAGTACGCTTTAGATAAACTGATTGGGACCAGATCAATATCTTTTCCAAGGTTTATCTTAACCATTTCCAAGAGAAGCAAATTATTTGGAATTAAACAGCAGGTAGATGTCAGTTTTCAACCGTATTTTATGACATTCAATTGAAATAAATTGACAATATTTTTTCTGTTTTATAAATAATAACTATGATTAAAAACCAGACAATTTCCTCAATATTCAAGTAAAACATTAAAATTTTCCCTTTTTAAGTATTTAAGTAAACTATAAAAGATAACATACTTGATACTTGGAGGTCCATTTCTCTCATTTCTGTCAGTTTTTCTCTCATTTCCATAGGCAAATTTTCAATAACTGAAAATGTATTCATAAATTCAAAACAATTATTAAGTTTGTTATATACTGTGAGTGCAACAAGAATCAAATGGAAAAGGCCAGACTGCTAAGTAACGCGGAGTCAATTAGAGTCATAGTCAAAGATGTGTTCTACTTTTTTCCATGTTACGCTAGCGGTACTAGACTTTCTGTTAGTTTAGATGCCCAAAAGATATTATTTGCCTTTGTTATATTATATTGTTTTCATCAAAGATCACTCTCTCCTAGATTCATTGAGCATGTCATCATTTGATATCTTTTCTTTCCAAGAAATTCTGAACATTCTTAGAAATTCTCAGCACTCTTCTTGAAAACAATTTTTCTTCTGCCTCCTACTTTTCCCCTGTCTAATCTGCTACTGTTCAATATTCACAGGAGTTGACCATGCATAATGTTACATATGTAACATTATGTTTTCAGTGTATTCTTAGTTTTGTTTTTTTCAGGATTAGACTCATTTTAATGAAAGAATCTTAAACAATGGAATTCTCATCTGTTTCTGTAGTAGAGCATTTTAAATCATTTACAATCAGATGCAATATTTATCCAAGGTATTTAAATTTTTGAACTTATATATATATATATATTATCTTATCACCCTTGCTTAAAAAAAGAAAATTACACTACTTAGGATTATAAGCTCTATTATTTACTTCCATACTCTGTCTTCTTAACATTTAGGAATATCCCTCATATATATTCACTTTCTTTTACTTTTACCAATAAGTTACGTAGAGTTTGAAGTTCTGCCTCTGATACTGCTTTATAAGCTATGTTATTTGCAACAATGTAGTCACTGCACCATTAGTAAATTGTTTCAAACTAAGATAAGACCTTCTGTGGGAAAATTTGATGACCATGTACTAGAATGCCACACAATATTACTCTTAATCTTCTACCCCAAAAAGTGACAATGAACAGACCTAGAGGGCATCATGTACTCTTTTGTTATGTTTCTGAAGAAAAAAATTAATGGGAAACAAAAGAGAAGACTAGATAAATAAATAAAAAAGACAAGAAGGCTATATCACTGTATCAGAGAATGGTCGAGAAGGATGATGATACATGATAAAAGCTGTAAGAGCTGCCATGCAAAGAGAGGATTCCTTCTATCTATTTGGGAGGCTATGGCTGAATAGGTGTTGCAGAAAGAATGAATGTGTGGAATTTAATGCACCAGTAGAATAATTTGAACTTGTTTGTAGAAAGGACTCTGAACACATTTAAACATTATAATACTGAAAACATTTGTTAACATGAACTATGGTAAATAATTTCTTCTGTCTTGTTAAATGAAATTATTCTTAAGATGATTAATTTAGAATGCTGTGATTATTATTCTCAAACTGAGAATACGCTGGGTATTATTCTCAACCAGGTTTTTGTCTCATCCAGTGAGGAGACCTGAACTACTTTCGGTCTAGGCTGGTCCACGGGTCATTCGCTTGGGTATTATGTTGTCTTTCCACCTGAACCTTTCTTGAGTGAAGACCTGTCAGGTACATATATATACGTACCTGTGTACTTCTAATTAATGATAGACATGAAAATTTGAAAGCCCTAACTTCAAACCATTTTCGCAGCTTCGCTATCAAGTAAGTGACCAATTGATTGACATGTATAGTTTTCACGGTTACCTCCCCAGATCACTCTAGTTTCATTAGCAACACTCCCTGGTCAGGAGCATAATAATATTGTTTTAGATTAAAATTAAATAGTGTGGTTAGTATGATTCAACAGTGATTCCCTTTCTATCTCTTGTACAAGTCTTTTAGCAGCTTTTGTGGGATTGATTTTGAGGTAGTGAAGGCATTGTGAGAATGAATGTTTACGTAAAGGGAATGATGGGTTTGAAGCACCAATAATCACTTTCTATCATGTAAATGGGCCTAATAGTAATAAATAGACATTAATTTTATGTTACCCTTCGGTGAGTCATTGCAAACGATAGTTTCAACTATGTATCTCAACTGGCCATTCATTTTTTATCATTTAGACCTATATAGGCTATTGAATTACGATGATGTATACACTTGGCAAAAATTGTATTGAATGCCCAAACCCGGATGTACAACTAATATATTAGTTGTACATCCGGGTTTGGGCATTCAATACAATTACCGGGTAATGCGATTACAATCATATTTTCACTAGGACAGAAAATAGAGCTGGGCTGAAAATAACAACAGCCTTTTGAGAAATTAAAAGCTATATAAATAAATTTAATGCAAAGTAATATGGTTTCTCTTAGTGACCTTGCTATGTGTCGGTGTAGCCTTTGGCACACCGATAATCTGATGAAAAAAAACTACTAGATATTCAGATATATACATAAAATATTACAGCCTTCTTAAAATTCAATTGACATCTCCTTCGGTTTAAAAGTGTCTCATATATGACTTAGCTCTCTATCCACTCTTCCTATATAATATTATTAAAGCACCTCTCTCCATCTAGATAAAAGTAAAGTAAAAGAATACAGAACTGCAAACACGAGCAACTAATATGGTTAAGTAGCTGGTGCTGGTCATGCCTTGAACGATTCAGGATGGTGCTATACTGCTATACTATGCTAAGCTAGGCCTGTATTTTATATATATGCTTTTTATCACAATCTGATTCACTGTCTAATCTATAAATTCAATTAAAATCACAATAAAATTAAAAAATCATACCAAAATCTTTAATCTTGGTTAGTTATAATTATAATTAATAAAAATAAAACTAGAATCTAGATCAGATAGATCTAAAAATGATAGACCAATGATTATCATCTTTCTATGTAAAGAATGACACAATTAATAGATTTTGAGCAAATCGGTATATTATATATACTAGAAATACATTTATTTCCATAGACTAGCCGGGGTCTGCTAAAATAAATAGAAAGCGAAAGTAGGAAATTGCGGTGGAATTCTTTATCTCATTCACTGCAATTTGCTACACTTTGTGTACATTTCCTTTGTCTTTCTATCTCTGGATATAATCCTCAACGATTAAAAAATTACCATTCCTGAACATAAATCAGTAAAGAAAAGCACAACAAAAACATACGCTCCAGATAATCTTCCAAATAAAGCATATTTGAATGCCTCGATCACTCTAGTGTGTGACCAAAATGATAGGCTTGTAACAGCCAGCCATTAACGAGTGGGGAGAAATGGATGTGATTGGTTCAGTTTTCAACGAGGGGGAAGTCGGAAAAGTAGTCTTTCGTATTTTTTCTTAACATAATATAATAATTAGTAAAGTTATATTGCATGTGTTTTATTCTTAAAAACATGTCCCTCTGACAACAGTACATTAAGTAATATCAGTAGATCTAGAAGTAATATAATGCCATAACATATATATAATGTAACAATATAATATGATAAAATATTACAAATATAATACAGTGAGATATAATAAAATTAATATTATGATAATATTATGATGTAGGACTATATAATATACAAGTAACATTTTGTCATATATGATATACGATATAATATGATATGATATGATATGATGTGATTTGTGATATTAAATGATATGATACGATATGGCATAATATGATGTGATCTTTTTCTTATATATCAATCACTCATTTCCGAAACAAAGTGATTGACTGCCAAGAAAAAAGACAGAAGAATGAAAAGAAACAAAACCCCAAATAAAAGCAAAACAAAACAAAAAACCAAAACAAAAAACCAACCCCCCCAAAACCCCCCCACAAAAAACAAACAACAAACAAACAAACAAACAAACCCAACAACAACAAAAAATAAACCCTAACAAAAACAAACAAAAAGAAAAAAACAAACAAACAGCAACCAAAATATGAAAATACCTTTGAACCCCCCTTACCCTCCCAACCCCCCTATACACAATACCCGTGATTTTACGGAGGGCTAGCCGAGCAAAGCACATGTAGAAGTAACGAAACAGAAGTAACGAAATAGGACGTGATTCTAAATTATTAGTCATTCAGTCATGTTCCCTGTGTCTCATCGCTTTTGAGGTCATGTTCAATGCAGTATGCTGGGACCGTTACTATCTTGTTTATTAATGATTTACCAAGTATGCTATCCTCTTCGTGCAAACTTTTTGCGGACGATTCAGTGGACTATACAATGGCAGTTGGCTGTTAATGTCACTAAATGTAAGGTTATTTATATTCATATTAGAAAGTATAACTCATGCCACATGTATAAATGGATACATCTAATTCAAAGTCTATGGTGGTGTGCGATTCAGAAAAAAGAAATGTTGGGGTTGTATGAGACAGTTTCTTGAATTTTGATATACACATTGATAATTGTATGAACATAGCAAACAGAATGTTGGGCGTTATTTTAAGAAGTTTTGTCAACTTAGATAGATCGTTATTTAAACATCTATATGTCTTTAATTCACTCCATTCTTGAGTATGTATGGCAATTATATATTGAGCCAATTGTATAGCCTAAACGTCAATCAATCAATATTGAGAATGTGCAAAGACGTGCTACTAAACTTATTCAAGAAGGATCTGATTTATCATACAGAGATAGGGTTATTTATCTTGGTTTACCCATCCTAAAGTATAGGCGCGTTCGTGGAGACCTTATACAGTTGTATAAATTGGTTCATGGTATTGATAATTTGAAGCATTCTTATTTCTCCTCTTATTCTAGTCTGACATGTACAAGGGACGACAAATTATATATATA
>JBCJKE010210870.1:0-10035 GCA_039654525.1 Melibe bucephala
TTATTTATGGACATAAAATTTTGAAAAAATTATTTTTCTTTGGTCATGGGCATATGTGATAGCCATGCAAAGTTTCACCGCGGTGCAGAGGACGGTTTTGGAGATAAGCGCATCTGAGCTTGGATCTGAATTATGAAACGTACTATAGTAGTATTTTTCCCCTGGCAAATGACTTAAGTGCCAAAAAAGAGGCCATAAGCTCGAGCTTGCTTATATGCATATTTTCAGATTCTTTTTGACTTCAGGCTCTCCCCCCGTTTTAATCCCATTGCAACAAGCTCCCCAAGCTTGTAAACTGGCATCTGATTTGACAATCATATCTGGGTCAGATATGTTTGTTCTACCTTTACTTTCTTCTGTGTTTGCAACCCACCATCGGATTTCTTCATTTGCAGCATCGGAGAGTACCATCTTTTTGTCCCACCTATTTCCGTTTTTGGCGCAATGCCTTTAACTTTTTCTCTTTCTATAGTTGGGTAGTATAATGGCCCATGTGGGACAGCTATAAAGCTTGACACCATAAGGCCAACTACCTGTGCCACATCCCGAGTCACATTTTGCCTGTTGTTGACAACTCTCTGGTATACTTCTATTAATTTTGATTTTCTTTCTGTAGTAATTGTCAGAGACATGTCTACAGTGTCTATTTCGAAACCGAGATATATTATTCTTTGCATAGGTGTAAGCACAGATTTTACGGGGTGCACTACAAAGCCTAGATTATCAAATGTTTCCACAGTTTTTGTAATATTGTTGAGGCCGTCTTCAAAAGTTTTCCCCACTAGAAGAGAATCATCTAGATAACCTGTACTGATATATCCTAATTGGTGTAACATAGCATAGATTGGCTTAGTAAGTTTCGTAAAACATCGTGGTCCTTGGCTAACGCCATTGGCCAAACAAGTGTAATGGTAAAGATGACCTTTCCAATAAAATTTTAGGAACTTCCTATGTTCCTCAGCAATTGGAACACTGTAATGGTAATAAGCTGAAACCAAATCAACACTTGCAAGCCAGCATCCCTGCGTGATTAGACTCAGGATGGACTTGAGTGTTTTCATTTTGAATTTTTTATAAATTGTGTGTCTGTTGAATTCCTTCAGATCCAAATAAGTCTTTGTGAGTCATCTGCCTTCTTCCTAGTGAAGATACCTGAGATAAACTCTCCAGTTTCATGTACTGACTTGGCTATAACATCTTTACTGAGTATATGGCAATTTAATTTTCAATCGCCGCCACCTCTTAATCGTTTCATTCTGAAGTGGTTATCTTGTACCCAGGCATTCCTATGTCCTGCCGGGTCTATATCAATTTTCAATCCTTTGACCATGTCAAGGATAGAGTCGTCAGTTGTTATCTTAGCCCATTCTTGTATGTAATCTCTTAGTCCCCCAGCTTGGAAGGCCTCCATTTTTCTTGTTAATCTACTTTTGACATCTTCCTTGCTACCACTTAGCCCACCATGGCTATCAACACTTATATTTGACTGACATATGCTACAGTTATTAATTCGGATCATTATTTCCTCCTCGGTGGCTTCCCGTACTGGGCTTGGTTCGCATTTGAGGCCGGGTTTCGTCTGTGATGAAATCCGGCCTTGCCTCTTTTCCCTAAAAAATGTTACTCTCGTGGAAAGACAGAGGACGACTGGCCATTGGCTGGCTTTCTGCTGGGGAACTGCGATGCCAAGCGCCGCTTTTCTCTAGCCTCTTTCATTAATTGCGGAAGATTATCCCCATACAGTAATTTGTCGCCCTCTCCCTTTTTCTCGCAAATACTTCGTATGTCAAAAGGCAGGGCATTTCTTTGTGCATCCTTTCTCTGCTGCACTACTTTGTTTTGGGCGTTGTCCAGTATCGTTATCGCATCAAACAGATGTTGCATGCCGAATTTTAAGGTATTGGTATTTTCTACCGACATGTTTGACAGTTTCCTTAAGCTGTCAGCACGGAGTGCTATTGCTGTCGTGGCTTTTGAAATGTTGGTTTGGGTCACTGTTACTTTGCATCTATCTTTTTAGGCACCGTGTCCAGCCTTGACCATATTTCCTCATTGGTCATTTTAACGCGGGGCAATTAGAAGGCTGCTCATACAATGAGAGCAACTCTTTCATCTTTTTCTGATCCCTCTCCCCCATAAAGCGACCTTGAATATAGGTTGCCATTATCGGGTAAAGTGCCTCACCCACACTTTCATCTGTTTCACATTCCTCGTTTGCGGTGGTCAGTAATTCATCCGCCCATACACACCCTCCATTGTTTTCGTTACCGGTACAGTTGGTGCTGGTCCCGGCTTTCCCCTCCGCATTCTCCACGAAACTTGACACTGTCTCGTTTACCGAGAGTAGTATTTCATAGTCAGAATCAGACCAATCTGGAGTGGCTTGACGTCTCCCTGACTTCTCAGGGACTGGCACCATCGTGAACACCCTTTGATGCCTTTATTAAAAACAGGTGTTTTCCCTCCTTTCCTGTTCTTCGTTTTCACCACTTGGTCAGAGGACGAGGAGGATGAGTCAGAGGACCATGAGGGTGTGATCTATGGCGTTTCTTTCCTTTTCCATCCTTCAACCCTCTCAATTCGTCCCAAATTTCTCGCTTAAATGCATTGTTTGCATTTAATATTTGGGACAAACCTGAATTTTCATGTTCTTGTGGCAACGGCATATCCTTACTAAAAACCTGTCTCTTTTCCATCCCCACCACCAATTGTTTTCTTCACCTTTGGCTGCCTTTCATTGTCAGATTCGTCACTGTAAGAATCGCCACTCATTGCGTGACTCATATTTGATTAGGTATGTATGTGTGAAAAAGGAATTTATTGATATTTCTAACGTATATGCTCAGAGAGCGATTGTTGTTGGCGTATGCCTGTGAGACACAGGATGGATACAACTTTACTGTCGATTATGCCACATGCTCTGAGAGCGATTGCAATTAGTGACTTGATGTATACGTAGGGCAAATTTGTTTATAAGTAAAATGTTGGCGATCGATTGTTATTCAGGATTGAAAAACGATTATTGTATATTAATCATAATTATCAATACATTACCGTCTTGAAGACTGAAATAATAAAACTTTGAAAATAATCCAAGTTTCGTCAGAAATAGTGAACAAGGCAAGGAATATAATATAATCCAAAGAAAGAGGAGTAAGCGAGAGCTGCGGAAAGTGCGTGTGAACTAGTCAAGCGATTTGTGCAAAGTGAATAGAGTCTGCAATGCTATCTCATGTTACTTATGTAGTTCACAGGACAGCAGTGATTTAAAATGAAAATACCCCTTTTGGGTACTTAAGTCATGACGGAAGCATTGTCACATCCTACAGGTCTAGGCATTAGGTGCTTTATAAATTATCTCATTATCATCCCAATGCAACACAGTTTTCCCAACTTACGTTAGAGTTGGTACGCAATTTATCCAAAAGGTTGAATAAATTTTCTGCTGTAATGACTCTTCATGTACTGCATGAGAAACAACCTCTACATTAGCAGTAAAGGTTTCTGGATCTACACTACGCAAAACAATTGAGTACAGCTTTGAGTTAGAGTCATTCAAACCATCCTTAGCTAGAGAAAAGGGGTAATATTTCATCCTCTCTAGAAGTAAAGTTTGTAGTTTGGCAGCCAAGTGTGTAATAATTGCTGTAGTCTTTGTGTGACCACATTAAAAACAGGCGATCTTTGAATCTGGAAACGTTACTTTGAAGGCTTGAGTCAATGTAGCAGCAAAATTCATTGACAGTTACAGGTCTGAAATTAACTCCACTATCATCACTTCAGCCCTGATTGTACCTTCCTTTACTTTTTTCTCATTCACATTAGCCTCTGCCTTTTCCGTAGACTCCCGTTCTTTTCTATCCAACTCCTCCTGCAATAAAGGCATGCAACTCGGTAAAGGTGGTTGAATGCAATGATAATGCCTTAGTCGCACAGCTGTGTGTGGCTGGTGGTGTAAGGCGGGAGAAGCTCCAGTGGTATGGCCTTCAGGTCCTTGTAAAAAGTATTTGCGATCAAGCTTCCGGATCCACGTCTTGAAGATAGAGCTGGTCATCCAGACCTTGCCATTCGATGCATAATCAACAGACAACGACTTGACATTCTTGAAACGGCTCGGATTCGCCGACTTCCTGATGATCAGAAGGGGCCGGTTTTGTGTATTCTACGTATTACTGTTGACATGCACTATCAGTCTGTCCTTGGCTTGCTTTGCTCCCTGGCAGGTTTCACCCTTGAATGCATGTCTTGTTCAGCAAGTTGCGGAAAAACAATCTCGTCTCGTCGGCATTGATGATAGTCTGGCGAATACTGAGCCTGGGTGCTTCTTAATGAAGAACTTAATAGATATAAAGTCTGATTTTGCCATCTTCTCAACATCTGCAAATTCTGCATGTTTTAAGATATGTGATTCGAGATTGAAGTTAGCAATCAATTTAGTCACAGGCAGCATAGCTATATTGCCTTACAGAAACAGAAAATTCAATTAGGTCTGTTCCCTCTGATTTCTCTACATGGTCCAAGGATCCATTCTCTATTCTCATGTCCAAGTCTTTTTGCAGCAATTCTTCTGCCATAAAATCAACGTAAGTAGGATCCTTGTCACTGATGGCATCAGGTTTTAAGAAACATAAAAATAGCTCTTCAGGAATGCATTCAAAATCTGATTTTGAGAATCAATCGTTCACTAGTTTGCAAATTTCCATCAGTTTTCAAAAACGTTCTGATTGAAAAAAGAAGAAATTCAGCATAGTTTCTGCAGCAGTCATCATGAAAGATTTTGTTTTTCCTTACTATAATTTTTTCTTCTAGCGTACTGTTCTCATTTTTCACATCATTTTGGATTTTGCCTTGCTGGTCCTGTTTTGATTTAGATTCGGGATACAAGTCCTCTAACAATCTCTGAGTAAAACATGGAAATAAAGAACATAAAAATTCCAACATTAAGATAATGCTTTAAGTAAACCTTGCACAATTTGAAATGATTTGTGAGCACAGAGCCCACAAAACAAATCATAACTCTGCCAAACCCATAAAAATATTACATCAATTTCAATTTCAAAAGAAATCTTGTAAAATAAACATATCTTTGGCACTTGATTTGTTCTGTAGCCACTGAATTTCTAGGTCCAGTGGTTCCCTCTTTTCCACCTCCCCTTCTTCCTTGATTTCTAGTGACTTATTTGTACTTGCTAGCAGAGTAACCCTCGAAGGCCTGTACAAGATGGGCATCTACCTCTTGGTGCAAAATGTCCTTCCTTTTGCAACAATCAAGTGCATTGCGGTTTCTGGATTTGAGAACATATTTGATTGTTAGCATGGCAGAGAAGGCGCTGATGTCCAGGTTGGCTAACTTTGTCTTCATGGTGGCCTTCATTTTTAGAGAAACTGTGGTCCATGAAAAATGGTTAAGACATGCTCTAGCCAATTTCCGCAGTGTGGGGTTGTCAGATATCTATCCACCCTCCCTTCACAGTAGCTTTTTGGAAAAGCTGCAGAGTCCTTTATTTCAATTAGAATTTGCTCCTCTGTACCTGACAAATAATGCTTGAAATTTTGGTATGTTTTGATCATTATTATTTTGTTTATCTTGTTCTGACTTGTCATTCATTGTCTGATTTTGTACTCTGGTCATTACTAACAATTTCATTGACTTTTTATTGTTTCCATGATGACTGTTGTCATCCTCTCTATCCAAAAATTACCTTAAAGAATCATCATTAATATCATTAACATTGCCCACAATGATATCTGCCTCTTTGTTATCAACTGCCAAAGCGGTGGCCGTACCCGAAATAAATGGTGTCTCAATTTGAGCTGTAATCTCCTCAAACACTAATATCATGCCACCAAAAACTGTACATTCCTTTTTCTTTCCTGTATAGGATGATGCATCAAGGAAATTCCTATTTATGGCAAATCAATCGCAGCCAGTGTCTCTCACCAGTGTCTCTCATCACAGAGCCAGATTGTCCATTTATTTTACCTTTAAATAAATACTTCTTTCTACATGTGTTACTATTTGTAGACATGTTTGAGAAGAATTTGGGCTCTGGTCTAGTTCTGTCCTTGTTATCTCTGCTATTTCTAGAATAATAGTTCTAATTGTAACTATCCTCTTCATTGTACCTGTTTCTATTTTGTGAATTATGTCTTTGTCTATATTGGGACTGATCTCTCTTCATGTTGTTTTCTCTCTTATTACTTATATCTAAAATTATTTTTATTTTTATTGTAATATCTATCTCTAGACTTGGACCTAACTTTTTGAAATTCAGATCCAGGCTGAGATCTGTTTTGGCTTCTACCTCTGGCAGCTGTATTATGAGTTATCTCTTGTTTCTTTTTGCTGGAAACGAAATTGGCACGGAAATTTTCTGCACCCAAATGTTTATTTGGATGAGCAGGAATGTAACGGTTGGCAATATCTTCAATATCTGATATGTCCTTTGGTGAATTTTCTTTCAAAAACAGGTTTACAGTTCACAAATCAAAATGGGATGTCGACAAGATAGTAGAGGACGTGACATAAAAGTATGTCACAAGACAAAATACTCGACCACATAAATTACGAGAGGTTTTTAGTAATAAGTCTCGTAAGGCAGATTTTTGCCAGCACACAAATTTATTATGAGTAAAATAAATTTCCACAAATATATTTCATGCAGCAAGGCACTTTACACTTTTAAAGATTCAGGATCCTCTCACTCAAGACTTTATTCAAGTTGAATACTTCGCCAATCAAAAGGTTTTGGCACACTTCACCTTACGGTGACCTTTAAAGGTATAAAGACTATTTTTTTTTTAGGGTAATTCAAAATTTTTATAGCTCATGAACCATATGTACATGGACATTTAGACACAATTACCACCAAAACGAATACAATACACTCACAAAAGCAGAAAGCTGTATCTTGAATTTTTTATTTTTTTTTATAAATAAAAAAAAAAAAATGACATGTAAATCCCTTTTTTTGGGAAATTTCTGGAACAAGACGTACAATCCAATAAATTGAAATTGAAACTAAAATTGATAATTATTTCTTGTTTTTTCAAGTCCTGTTTGTTTCTTATTGCATTTATCAATGTTAGTATCTTCACACAAATGATCTTGGAGTCATAAAAAACTAATAATCAGTAATGTAATTGGTCTGAGTGTGAAACATCTCAAGGCATGAATCCAGACGTAATGGAAGCTGTCACACTGCACAACAGTGATATGTCTCTTTGGCCCTCCTCCCCTTGCCTTGCACATCCTCGAGTTTATCAAAACAAACTTTGCACTGTCTCCTGGGCTTTGCCTTCCCAGCAGTGGGTGGCAGGAATTTGAGGCAATGGTATACATGTGAATGGTCTAAGCATGTAAGCACCTGCGCTGGATTGAAGTGCCTGGGTGCCTCCCGATTTTGATTAGCCCTCCTGGCATCCATGAAGTCGGCCGTAAGTTCATTGCCAAGGCGCTTTACAAAGTAGGGGAGATGCCTTGGCTTTTGCCTTTTCTCGCTCTTATCTTGTTGAAGATAGATGAGTGGATGATGGAAAGGGTGGGTCATCATGTGTATGGAGATTTTGTTGTCCACTTCGATGTCTGTCGTGCCAAAGGCAGATAGGCTAGCGGTTGATCATCGTGATCAACACCACTGAAGAGTCTACCGCTGACGTCAGGATCGTGACCTTTCTTTAATCACTCCACTTGCAACCGACAAGATTCTCTTTCCTGCGATAGACAATTTGATTTTGCGGGAGTTTCATGTTGGTTAAGTTGTTCGGCATGTCAACCCCGCATACAATGTTTCTCTG
Organism: Melibe bucephala; assembly: GCA_039654525.1. Lineage (NCBI taxonomy): Eukaryota > Metazoa > Mollusca > Gastropoda > Nudibranchia > Dendronotidae > Melibe > Melibe bucephala. The sequence continues at coordinate 7,798 of JBCJKE010210870.1, forward strand.
GCCACTAGCTGCTGGTGTGGGCTGGTGTAGTAGTTGTCAGTGAATAGGCGGTATATGTATCCCTGGTCCATGGATGGTTTCACCAGTGGCAAGACAACATCATTTAAGCCTGTTGCTTTTGTTTGGCTTAGCAGCATAGATTTCAAATTTGTGGAAGCAGTCGGACGATGACTCACACAGCTCATAAACATAATTCCTAGTGGCATTGGCTTGTCTCAGTGGTAAACTTTAAACCGGATCTTTCTGCATTATTGCACGTCGCCTCTTCTATGTCAATTTTGTTTTCAGGCTTTTTGCCCACTTCCAATTTCCATGGGAGGTGCTCATACACCTTCCTGACCTTGGAACAATGGGTCATGTCCAGGTTCGTCAATCCCGATGTTCTCCTCATTGTTTGCGAAGTGCAGCATTGAAAGAATGGCAGTGAAGCAATCCTGAGCAGTGATTCTTGCCGTGAAAAGTGTGTTGCAGAACTCATCTTTTGTCCAGTCATCGGCAAAGGAGGGTTTATGGCAACTCCCATGTGAATGAGAATTAGAAGAAATCCTCTAATTTCATTTATAGTCACTGTTCTCTAGTTTTGTACTTCTTTTTTCCTTCAATGAGGCTCAGTGTTCTATATATTATATGAGCAGCTAGCGTATCTGTGTCTGAAAGAGGTTTCAGAAGTTTCACAATGCAGTTATCAAAAAATAGTAGAAACAATGCACATCTGAAGAATAAGAAAATGTCTTTTGTAGAATAATTTCTCAACAGTTCCTTTCCTCTCCTTTCCTGCTGATGTCAGTCTTGTTTTCTTGTTTTTAAGAGTTCTCATCCCAGAGAAAATTGTCTTTTTGTTTCTCTGGGAGCAGGTTTTTCAGTACTGGTATGTTAGTGGACTCTTCCTTATAGAGATTTTGATCTCACTTTGTCAGAAATTGGAAATACAACAGGATCAGTTGACCTGTTAACTCAGATGCCATCAAAGTAGTGTCTTAAATAGACAGCCATCTGTGGGACAACCTTAACATACAATGGTTGAAGATTTGGTTTGCACAAATGTTGTGCTCAAAGTCTTCAGCTCTCTGAAGTCTGCACTGAATGAAAATCCCTGAATACATCATCCAGAAACTTTTAAAGAAATTGTTCATAGTCCACCAATTCTTGGCAATAGGTCTTGGCAGCATTGTGGATCATATGGCAAGCATCACCATCAATGTCTATCAGGCTAGGAATCTGTTCTTTCGGCTTCGCTTGCATCCCATTATCAGTCTTGGAGTCTGTTCTTTCGGCTTGGCCTGCATCCAATTATCAGGCTAGGAATCTGTTCTTTCGCCTTGGCCTGCATCCCATTATCAGGCTAGCAATCTGTTCTTTCGGCTTGGCCTGCATCCCATTATCAGGCTAGGAATCTGTTCTTTCGGCTTGGCTTGCATCCCATTATCTGTCTTGGAGTCTGTTCTTTCGCCTTGGCCTGCATCCCATTATCAGGCTAGGAATCTGTTCTTTCGGCTTGGCTTGCATCCCATTATCAGTCTTCTAGTCTGTTCTTTCGGCTTGGCCTGCATCCCATTATCAGTCTTGGAATCTGTTCTTTCGGCTTGGCCTGCATCCCATTATCAGTCTTGGAGTGTGTTCTTTCGGCTTGGCCTGCATCCCATTATCAGTCTTGGAGTCTGTTCTTTCGGCTTGGCCTGCATCCCATTTTCAGTCTTGGAGTCTGTTCTTTCGGCTTGGCTTGCATCCCATTATCTGTCTTGGAGTCTGTTCTTTCGGCTTGGCCTGCATCCCATTATCAGTCTTGGAGTCTGTTCTTTCGGCTTGGCCTGCATCCCAGTATCAGGCTAGGAATCTGTTCTTTCGGCTTGGCCTGCATCCCATTATCAGGCTTGGAATCTGTTTCTTCGGCTTGGCTTGCATCCCATTATCAGTCTTGGAGTGTGTTCTTTCGGCTTGGCCTGCATCCCATTATCAGTCTTGGAGTCTGTTCTTTCGCCTTGGCATGCATCCCATTATCAGTCTTGGAGTCTGTTCTTTCGCCTTGGCCTGCATCCCATTATCAGGCTAGGAATCTGTTCTTTCGGCTTGGCTTGCATCCCATTATCAGTCTTCTAGTCTGTTCTTTCGGCTTGGCCTGCATCCCATTATCAGTCTTGGAATCTGTTCTTTCGGCTTGGCCTGCATCCCATTATCAGTCTTGGAGTGTGTTCTTTCGGCTTGGCCTGCATCCCATTATCAGTCTTGGAGTCTGTTCTT
>JBCJKE010211092.1:0-10033 GCA_039654525.1 Melibe bucephala
GGCTGTATTTTTGTCATGAAGCTTATTCATGTTTTTAGGTCTTCGTGGGGTACATTCCAACCATTAACAGTTCAATGTCTCTTATTTGAGGGAATTTTTCTTTAATCTTTTTTTTTCCCTTAATTTTCCTTATTTTTAGTTTCCTACTTGTTCTTTATTTAGGCTTTTTGTTTCGTAGTGTGTTTGTTTTTTTCTTCTTTTTTTATGTATTCCCTCCCTTTTGATTTGTTTCTTCTTTCTTTTTTTTTTTTTCTTTTCATTATTTTTTTCTTTTTATTTTATTTTTGTTTCACTGCCTTTGTCTTGTTTGTGGTGACTTATAATAGGGATTTGGGAGGGGTTCCAACATGGCTAGTTTTCATTCTCTATCTTATGAGGGTTGTTTGGGTTTTGTGTGTTCTTGTGGGTTGTTGTTTTTTTTTTAAGACTTACGCCACATATATATATATACATGTAATGGTAAATTTATTTCTAAAGTATAGACTGCATTGACTGAAAAATAACGGTTACAGTATGTTACATTAGCATAATAACAGAGTTTAAGTGAAGTAGCAAAGAAAGTCTCATAAAATAACTGACGAATAATGGTGGAAATTACAAAAATGAATGCCAATTTTTTATGTCATGGCGAAATCAGTGCCATATAAACTATCATCAGATTGCAAATTTAAAAAATAGCAGAATGGGAAATGTGTATTGTAATCCTTGTATTTTTGTGAGCTTGGCAAATGGATTTTGAAAACGGCGTACACTAATGTGTTACTCAAAACATCTTGATCAATGTTGCCTCAAAATGGAAAAAAATTAATTTTTTTATTCAGTGATGTGTTTCTATGTTTTCTCTGCCTTTCCTTCATGCCGTTTGATGTTGTGGTGAAATCACTACATTTCACCCTGAAGAAAATAGCTTGCTTACCTTACTTAAGTATACAGAGAGATCTCAAAAAGGGGATTAGATATAGATGGTGCAAAAATACATTATATACTTAAATATATATGCACAGCTAGATAGAAAGATTGATAAGGCATGAAACAGAAGTGAAGTAAAAATCAAAGCTGTGTGTGTGTGTGTGGCGGGGAGGGGGGTGGGGTGGGGAGGTATAATTGGATAACTATTAATGCCTCCATTTAGAGAGAGAATTTTTTTCAAGAGCTTTTCTTTTGGAGAGAGAAAAAAAAAAGGGAGAGAGGGTAGGGCGGGATGGGGAGGGGGGAGGCATTATCTGTTGAAATACTGAGATGGATTTGTGGAAGGGACAGCTGGAAGATTTGTTGACGGTTTCCCCGTCCCTATCCAAAGCCATAGCCGCATAATTAACCACATGACTTGATCCTTTGCCTTTTGCATGAGCATCTTTTGTTTTCCCCTTTTTGTACCCAATTCCAAAACCACATTATCATTATTACATTATTGTTATTATTTTTATTATACAACTCACCCTGTGTTTTCCTCTTTGAATTGCTCCATCCATGTCAGATGTTTTTTACACCGTTTCTCCTGTACGTCTGTCAAACAATTTGGATGTATCATATCATGCCATGCAGTTTTATAGAATGTTATGATATATTCATGATACTCGTGATATTTTAAAAGATTATAATCGACTGATCAAATGTGCCATGCTAATATTAACACCACAACAATGTGAACACTCTCTCCACAGATACACACTCTGTGCTTAATAATTTTTTCCACAAACATAATGAAATAATAAGCCATAATGACAATTTAACTTTTTTTTTTCTCCTCAGAGACCTGTATTCTAAAACATGTACATTTGCATTTGGATATATATCGGGTGTCTGCGAATAAACTGCCCAACTTTTATAGCTTTTATCTAAAAGTTCAAAAATCAATATCGATGTATTTTTGCCAGATCCGAGATCTGTGCGATTTGCATGAATCCTTGGAAAAACCTATAAAAAATGTTTCCAGTATTGTTATACATTGTACATAGTATTTCTACCCAGAAGATGAAATGTTGAGCATTGGGAGTAAAATGGCATATTTCTCACCACATTCATGAATTATCAAATTAATTGGCCTGTGTGTCTCCATATTGTTTAATCACATGTTAAGTCTCTTTTTCCATAATGGAATGGCTTTTCTGATCTCAAATTACACGGTCGCAACAATTACAAACTATTTGCCAAAGTGAATCCAAAGTGAATTGCTAAATTCTCCTGTGCATAGACTTTTTATGTGACCAAAGTTTAGGATACAGAGCAAATTTTGCACAGGCCTATGAAGACTTAAGGTCCAGATTTTGTAAGTATAGCACGGGCCCCTATAAAGACTTAAGGTCCAGATTTAGATCTAGAATGTGCACAGCATACATGATGATGTTGAGCACAAACCGGCCGCCAAGTCTGGCTTTTCCAATTTCTCCCGAAATTGCTTAGACGTCCAAACGACACCTGATCTGTGTTATGTAACATGGCATCATCTGAATGGAAACGCTTCAAAAGAGTTTGGATCAAGTTGGTCGAGTCAATCTGTTGTTACCGCTATCAGCACTTCTAAGCTCTTTATCGAGAAATCGGGCTCTCCAAGCTTGGCCGTGTGCCCAACACCATGGATATGTTTTATCATAAGCAGTCCAATTTATTCCAATGCCAGTAAGCATATCAAGTGAATACGATAAGTGTGAAAGATGGAAGTTTCAGGAATAAAATAACACACCAAGTTGACAATGCTCATTGTGGACAACACAATTTTTTATCACTACTGTAGCTAGTAGCTGTTTATTTGGGGAAATTGATTTAATCAGGCATAGAATGTTGATCATGTAACAGTAAACAGCATTGAATCTGTTTGAATCAGTTCATCACCGCCCTCATAAAATCACAATAGGATGATATTGTAAGGAAATGGATTTTGATCTAGATCTCACTTTTTTCTCATTTCAAAGCATTTTAATTTTTATTGTTTGTGTCTTACAAGCGCTTACCCATTTTTATTGCACAAAGATAGATTGTTATGTTAGGCTTAATACATGTATTGTGAAATCCAAATTGTTATGTTAGGCTTAATACTTGTATTGTGAAGTCCAAACTGGTCATGTCTCCTCAAATACAGCATGGATTGGGATGAAAATGTGAGGGATGATACAAAATGTATGTATCAAGTATCATTTTTTTTTTTTTTTTTTTTTTTTTTTTTTTTTTTTTTTTGTATTATTCATGACCTATTTTTATTGCAACTCTTTTACCAAAGTTGGGCAGTTTTGTGTTTCAGGGACACCTGATATATGTATTCTTATATTTATTGCTAATAATAATGTACACTTACTATCAAAATTATTTATTTATATTTATAACTTGCTTACTTTTATGCTAATATAAATTGGGTAAAATATTAATAATGTGTATCTGCATTGATCTTTTTTTTTTTTTTTTTTAGTTTTGGTGATGCCATACCATATGTAATAATGACAAGAGGATTGGGGATGGCTCATATGCCACTTGGTGTAGAATTATTATCATTTTGGCTTAGATGTCACCTGCTGTCTCTCATATTATAATTATATAACTACAAATTACAAAGTTGCATTACGTGATGTTCAAAATGCTTCTGTCTAAACTCTAAAAGTAAAGTTTTTTTGGGAGCTTTATCGCCTGAATTATGGAAATTAATGATTGATTTGCTTGTTTTGTCATAATTATGCCATCAAAGTATTGTAGTCTTTAAAATGAATGCTAAGAAAAATGTAGTGGTTATATTAAAGGCTGTTGAAAAGACGGAAAAGAGGAAAAAAAAAAAGTTGTGTCACCTAAATGTGCTCATTTTGTCAAGAAAACAAGAGCCATGCAATTAATTAAAACATTTTAACATGCCATATTTCCTAAATCATTTGTTACAAAACTCGTATCACAGAACTATAAGTAAAACCAAGATCTGTAAGGTTGAGGTCTAGGGATAAAAAGCAATGCAATGAATAATAGCATTGTCCTAGTCATTTTAACCTGCAACACATTAATGCTACAGCTATACTTTAGCCATACATATTTACGGATAATCAATTGCTTTTTTTGTTTAATTTTTTTGTTTGTTCATGCTCTCCAAATTCACATCATAACAAAAACTGACTGGAAATGCATAAAGTAAAGTAAAAAAAAAAATAAATAAATAAACCAGAAACTATTCATACTTATTTCATGAATTTGTCAATTAAGATGTAAGATTTTGTTTTGTTTTAGTGAAACTTTTAAACTTATTTTGTCTGTGATGCTTTCTGTCAAGAAGAAATAATGTAAACTGAGAAGATTATGATTTCTACTGCGCATTTTTAGGTTGTAACATTGTCATTCAATCACGCAGTCAAATCTATTATTATTTTGACATCAATAATATTTTAATAGTAATAGTGGTTTAGTATGGACACCCACTTATGAATGTATATAGTAAATAGTATCTTAGCTCCATTTATTATGAGCCTTATGACTCTGAATGCTCTCTACTTGTACCTTTCGATTTTGGCAAATATCAGTAATAATTGAAAAAAATATTGTTGCTGAAGTACTACTAGTAAAGAATTCATAGCAAAATGCCAGTGCTAGCCACATTTTAAGATGACTCCTAGGTGTTTCATTCATATCAATGTTGTGCCTGAACAAACAATCTTCATCAAGCCATTCTAATTCTATCTATCCTTGTTTGTCCTCAGGCCGGTATCACAGCAGCTCCTGCTCGAGCAGTTTCGGCAGTGAAGGAGATGAACATCCCGCAGAAGATCAAAGACATCAAGCTTCCAGACTTGCCAAGCATAGGAAATCTCAAGTTTTAGTTTTAACGTGCCACCCCGTGGCTGGGCTGGGTTGGAAAATTGGGCTGGCTAGAAAATTGCAATAATTTATTATAAAATGCTGATAGAAATGATTTTTTTTTCATTGATATTTTTTTTTTTAAATGAGCGTGGTGTGAGAGGATTGGAGTGAGTGGATTATGATGTGTACAGAAGATAGATGCTCCAAAGAAAGCTTTTGGGTTTGGCAATTTTTTCTGAAAATGCTAAGAGTAAGAGTGATTTTATGATCATCATGTAATGTCATCAAGAAGTTGTCTTTTTTCTTTTTTTTTTATCATTTTATTTTACCATTGCTCTAAATGTGGCTGTGACCATTCGTCATTATGTACCCAGATGAGAATTATTTCACGTTCAATTACTGTTTTAGTTACTATATATCTGTCTTTTTCAATTACTGTTTTAGTTACTATATATCTGTCTTTTTCCACTAAAACCTAGCTAATACCTCTTTTGTGTTCGTTCAGGTTTTGTGGGTGAGAGGAGGGGTTGTTAATGCTTTTTTTTTTTTTTTCAGCAACAAAGTAAGAAAGTCATGTTTATGTGAAGTGATTATGAACTCTTTATTAAAAATGTTGGTAAAATTATGATATTATTTTGTGTCAGTATAATTTTAATGTGAAAATATGACATTTACGCAGTAGTTCTGTAATTGATATGCTTGTGTTGATGCCACAGGGCATAAGAATATGGCGACACAGTTTGATTGTGATAGTGTTGTGTGGCATCTTGAAAAGGGGAAACTGTTCTGAAGTGGATAACAATAGAAGTGTTTTTTGAATTAAGAGATGATGGAAAAGTAATGAGCTATGTGAATCTTGCAGAAGCGTTGATGTAAGAATATAAAACCTCTAGTCCTTCTGTATTGTCAAATGGTAATTTTTTTCTTCACTATCCTTTATGTTGGTCTGTATGTATTCAAAAAATTATTAAATTGGCATATTAGTATTAATTTCTACTTCCCCCGTCTTTGATTCAGCTACTCCTGGAAGTTTTCTCAATTTGCTTCCAGTGCAACATTTCCTTGTTTTTTATTTTGTTCATTATGGAATGAAGTTAATAGAATTGAAGTTTGATTCTGATTTCTGCTTTAGTTTAAAAATAAATTTTTTCTGGCTTATAAGTGACAAAAGTGCACAAGACTCCCGCAAATTTCCAGGAGGGTTGGTAGCTGTACTGCTTTACTTGTTGATTTGGGGAATTTAAAAATTGTAAAATATTGTGTGCTCTTTGTCTTAATTTGTTTTTGTCACCACTGTTGGTATTGTTATATTTGATCATTTTAATTGCAGAATGAATTTGTGGTTGTAAGTGTATTTTGAGCTTCCAAGTGTCAATACTATCATACAAGAAAAAAGACTTCTAACTTGTCCTGAATTATGTGCAATTTGTGTTGTTCTTCTAAATATTCTTTTTTTTCCTCTTGTTAGAAGTGTTGGGTGGGGTCCCTTTTTAATAGATTATTGATTCAACAGAAGACTTCATCGTCTATATTTTCAACTAAAAAATATATAGAAAAGAGTGCTTATAAGTAAAATCCAGATGAAAGACGATGCGAGTCCAATGAAGCTAATAAATATTTAATCACAAAAGTAGCTGCAGACCTTTTTATTTACACCTATAAGTAAAATTTTTGAGCAAAAATAAATGGTAGATGTAGTACTGGTGAGTGAGTGTTTAATGCATTTGGATCCCACAAATAAATACTGGAACCATGGAGATACTAATACTATTTTAATCATTGACTATTTTAATCATTGTCATTATTATCATTACATACAAACAGGTGAAGGACTGCAGTATGCGGTCTTAGTCATCTATCAAAAGTCACTCTGAAAGTGAAAGAAGTGCAAGTGAATTACATACATATGTTTGTTATCTCCTGAATATACCTTTACATTCCTAAATTCATTACACTATCACTATGTCATACTTACTGAACGTATTAAGGTGTCCTTCAAACTGTTAGTATCGTGACAGGGATTCTAACCTGTCTTTGTATTTGTCCTGATATACAATTTGTCTCTATGTCTATGGCATGTTTAGTTAGCAATTACTGTTAATAATTACGGTACGTTTCCTTCCATGCAAGGCGTTCGTTCATCGCGCCCAATTTTCTTCGCCCCATGTTTGATCTAGTGCAATTAAAAGAATACGTCTCCTTACACACGACACATGTAATCATGTAAGGAAATGGGTTCTATTTATTGCGCTTGATCAAATATGGGGTGACAAGCGATCGCATTAGCAATGGGGATATTTACCCTTGCATGCAAAGTAAATGGAAGTCCTTGTCATTCGCTGCATGCATTTATTTTATTTTCCTTATAATTATAAGAATTGAATTTATTTGTATTGTGGATTGTATATGTTTCTATTTCATGTGAACAATACAGAAATACAAGAAATTATATTTATGGTTTTGATATTCCGACTTGTGTGTGATTTTCAATGTTATGTTGTTATGTGAGTATATCTTTATAAAATTATAAGTGAATAGGGCTATAGGTCTTTAGACAACAGATGAATGAATTATCTCTAGAGCTATGACTGTCAATGTCAAACAAAATAAAACAAAAAGATTCAAGATAGGTCAATGTCCTGCATTAGGTTCTTATTCTAATGATACAAGAAAGAAAATGAAACCACAACGTAATAAACAAAAAAGTAGTGACAGTTAGAAACCATTTATTCCTTTTATAACATAATACATTTATACATATTATAATATATGATAATTCATTTTATATTCATTTGAAGAAAAATAAAGGGGAGAGGCATAGAATCATATTTGATCAGCAAACAAGACTCTGACTAAATATACCATACATAAAATATATCTCTCTATTTGAAGTATAGACGAATGATAATAGTAACATTGAAATGGGGGTAACAAGATACAATGAGGAATTGTGTAGATAATGAATTGACCCCCATCAGCATCTTTCAAACAAAAACAACTAAACTACCCAGGATTAGACGAAAGCCCAGCCAAGATCCTTCATGAGATATGTTGATTATGCCGGGTGAAATGAAGATGCAGTTGGTTGTTAATTTATACCTGCCACTGTCAGCTGTTACAAGACAGTAGGACAGGAAGAATAGATCACATGACATAAAAACAGCCATAGTAGTAACAGTGATAATAACAGTATAATACTAACCTAAAATGTCTTACAAAAAAAAATAAAAATTTTATCACTAAAGAAGCGGCAATAACATTTAAAAATATACCCTTGATGATTAATATTGATTAATATTGATTCAACTTGATACATGCTTATGAATGCCATGACAACCTTGGAAGTGTGCCTCATAGTCATAGCAATGGAAGCTTGATTCATTGCAAGATAAGATGTATTTAAAAAGACATACAACATAAGCTCCTTTATTTCAATGGATTACCTGAGTGAGACAATTTGGTACCGGAAATTTAAGTAATAAGGTAAATTTTCAATCAGTAAAATTCATACAAAAAATCCTGGTGACCTTACACTGAAAAAAAAAAAAATGAAATTCGACATCAACAATGAATATTCATTAAAAATCAATACCCATGGCTTGTTCTGTAACTACGGACACATGAGGCTTTCCTTTGAAAAGACCAGAACCAGCTTTTCACTAACCGTCTTTCACCACTACCAATTTAACAAAAAATAAAATTACCACAACGCTAACTATTCCATAATAACATTAATACATTCACCCACGGCTCAGCTACATTATCGTTATAGGATGCTGCTGCTGATGATGATGAAAAAAAAAAAGAAGACAATGAACAGCATAGTTTGCACCAAATGCAAGCAGTTACATGTGTACTCTGTTCTAAGTTTTTACCTACTGCATTGCATGTATCGATCACCATGCCACAACGCAATTAACTTGAAACGACCCACCCCTGCCAGCCACAACTCCCCATCTTTATACCTAAGAGTTTCATACGCGTAAACACACACATACAGGTATGGCAACATTACCATTTCATAGCACCTTAAACTTGACAATGTCAAGTTTAGTTTTAGAGGGTGACACTTGTATAAAATAAGTTGAAGTTGAAGGGTTTATGTAGCACTAGATCATCCTTCTGGAGTATGAAAAATCTGACAAATATGTTTGTTGGTTTCTTTTTTCTTTTTTCAATTCATTTAAGCTGCTTTTCAACTTCAACGGGAATTCCCCTTAATTTACATCAAGACAGTGTGTGTTGACAATTATACCTCTTTGGCACAAGAAAGCATGAAAATATGATTTAAATTTAAGGTAAAGTTATCTTTCAGATCATCGAGGCATTTTCTTGAACATGACGCTGCGGACAGTAACAACAGACACAAAAGCAAGAAGTCATGAAGAACTTAAGTAAAGCCTTTAGGCCAAATGAGAGAGTTTCTTTAACAGAAACTACTAAAATGTACAACTTTCCACCAATCTGCTCAGCCAAAGAATTTCCCCTTCCTGGCAAGCCATACATCCTACACTTCAAACTGCCTGATGGCATCTAGCTTCATAGGGTAAAAACATTGCCGCCCACTTTTTGATTCATAAAGAAGCAAAGGGGTGCATCAAGGAAGGCTAGGACTAGGACAGACAAGGTCGGTAACTCCACCCCTTCTTTCCTTCTTTGACAAACCAGTTGTTTAAAATCATTTCATCGGTATCTTGCAGGCGACATAGATTTACTAGACAGAAAATTTAAAAAAACACCTAGGTTCTATACATTTCCAAACTAATTCTGAAAGAGTAGTCATAGATCAGTTTGTATGGCAATTATTAAAAATTTTCAGCACCGACTTTGAAAATAATTGGTTGTGAAGTTCGAAGAGGACAGAGAAAAATATTGGTCCTAGTAAAAGCAACAATTGTATATCATCAGGATATTAAAACAGATTGACGAGGGATATAAATAAATAGCGCTAAGAATTGTTGAAAATTTCCAGAAGCCAATAGAAAAAGTCAACATAAAATTCTCCTCATCAAAGTACTAAGAATTTAAGATAGAGTCATTGACTTTGATGAACATACCATTATTTCATTAGTCCACCCACTTTTCATGTACCCTCCCAAATTTGGAAGAAAAAAGAATCACATACCAATGAAGGTGTGTTATAAGGGTATTTCTTTTAAGTATGGGAACATTTTTATAAAATAAAAAAAAAATCTTTCCAAAGATCAAAACAAACAGTATCAAATTATAGGAATTGTATACAAAAAACAAAACAAAACAAAACAAC